>JAPPVO010000037.1:0-29933 GCA_030407325.1 Camellia japonica
ATCCATGTGAACCAATTCAAGGGGACGTTTGATTGTAAAGCTGTTCACTTTTTATGAGGGGCACGGGTTTGCTTTCCAAGTTGACATGGTCCACACACATGGCTCAAATTCTTACCCAGTTTAGTACTCCTCTCACAAGCTCTTTGTTGGCTATCTTAGTTAGGTCTTTGAAATTCATGTGACCTAATCTTCGATGCCACAGTCAATGTTACTTATGATGGCAAGTGACAAGTGAGATCATTAGTAGTAAGAATCCCATAGCATTATCAGATGTGCGAACCCCATGTAAGACAGTATTTCCCTTTTTATCCAAAATTTCACATTTATTTTTTGAAAACAATACTTCATGATGGGAATCACACATTTGACTAATGCTCAAAAGATTTGCTTTAAGTCCATCAACAAGTAAGGCATTATCCAGCTTGGGAAGACCAGCAACACTTATAGAGCCCTTACCAATGACTCTAGACGTGCCGCCATCTCCAAAGGTAACAATTCCTCCTTCATATTTTTCAAGAGAGGTAAAGTAGGATTTGTTACCGGACATATGACGAGAGCACCCACTATCAAGATACCACATGTGTGAGTCACGTGCTTTAGAGCAGTGTGAAAACTAAACAAGTCAAATCATCTTTTCTTACCCAAATTTTTCGTCTGTGTTCCGCCTAGTCATGTAAGGTTGTCTCCTAACCCAAAAAGTATTCGAATTCTTACCCTTTTGAGACACCTTACCAAACAATTCAAAATAGTAAGGACGAATGTGGCCATACCTACCACAAGTGATGACAAATAAAAACAGGTTTTACCTCCCTTTTGTTGATCTTACCTGCTTTTGGTAGATGAAGAGAGAAATCATCCTGGTCTACCTTCAATTTTCCCTTTGCTTGAGTCTTCAGGTTATGGAAGGTAGAAGCCTGTCCCTTGTGAGCTGTCGCACCATAGCCTAGCCCACTCTTGTCAGAACCCATTTGTTGAGACCCGAGTATGTCTTCTAGAGATTTGGAACCTTTGTTCCACATGGCAATTGTTGCTCTAGCGATACGGAGTTCTTCATCTTTCTGACTGACTATCTCTTCCAATGCAGCTTGTGACAACTCAAGACTTTCAAGCTTTTCTTCATATGTGGAATACACCTTCAGAAGTTCATTCCTTTCAGTTTCACAGGATAGAAGTTTTCCACATAAGTCTTGCCTGTCACTTGAGATCTGGATGACATTCTGTTTTGCTATTACAAGTTCTCCTTTGAGCCGGCATTCTCGCTCTCACATGTTTTGAGCTTGAGAGAGAGTTTGTCGTTGGTTTTGGACAAATTCAGAGATTCCTCGTACAGCTTCTCATAAGCTTGTTGTAGTTCATCGCCATGGATCTCATCATTGTCTTCAGATGTTTCATCATCCTCTTTTTGTTCTTCATTCTCCTTGACCTCATCCAATCTAGCAACCAATGCAGACAAGTTGCTGGATGGAGGTGAAGGTGAATCTCTTCTTTCATGGAATTGGCTCAGAATTTCCCATGCATCTTTAGCCTTTGTGCAGTGAACAACCCGTTGCTGTTCTTCATTAGAAATTGCTCCACGAATAATGATCAGGGCTCTCTGATTGCCCGGATTATCTGCACTTTCTGTATCTTCTTCAATGGCTTGCCAGCCTTCTGGTTCAAAAGCTCTCAAAAAAGCCCTCATTTTGATTTTCCAATACAGGTAGTTAGTCCCATCAAAGGTGGGAGTATGATGCAAGTTCTGACCTCGAGCTGATTCCGAAGGCTTTGGAAGAGGTTGAGTAAACGTAGTCCAAAATGCCATGAAAGCACTATCCCCATCTTCACCGGATTCAGGTTTTTCGGGTTCTTGCTCCGACCCGCTTTCATCATCCCAAGTCACAGTGTAGACTTTCTTTCGATTCTTTTTCGAAGGGCATTCAAGGGACATATGGCCAAACCCTTGACATTCATAGCACTTGACCCCTTGCCCCCTTACAATCTTCTTTTCAGTTTTTTTGAGCAAATTTTGGTGGAAACGTTTTGGGTTTATCATTACTCTTATCTTTTAAAATAGGGTCTCTGAAATTAGGCTTATTTTTCAAAAATTTTTTAAACTGTTTTGTGAGCATAGCCGTCATCTCAGACTCTAAATCAAATTCAGTCTCCGGAGGTTTTGCAGTCTCATAAGCACTCGTGAAAGCCACACTTTCTTTTTGTTTTTTCTTTGAAATTTGGTGGGCTTCATAAGTCTGCAAATTTCCAACCAATTGATCGAGCTTGAGGGTATCAACATTCTAAGCTTCCTCAATGGCTGTCACCTTTGATTGGAACCTCTCGGGAAGGGACCTCAAAATTTTTCCAACAACTTTAGCTTCCAGGATTTTTTCACCGAGAGTGAAACAGGAATTCACGATATCACTGAGTTTTGCATAGAAATCATCAAACGTCTCATTGTCGCGCATAAAAAGGGTTTCAAAGGCGGAGGTGAGACGTTGAAGTTTTGACCTTTTGACAGAGGTAGTACCTTCGTGAATCGTTTCAAGAATATCCCACGCCTCTTTTGCTACCTCACACGTGCAAATTCGACGAAATTCTTCAAGTGTGACGGAGCAAAAGAGGGAGTTGAGAGCCTTGCTGTTCCAACTCGAGTTCTGGTAATCAGTTGTGTCCCATTTATCAAGGGGTTTAGGAATATCAATGCCATCAATGGTGACAATAGGTTCACTCCACCCAAAGATTACGCAGTGCCAAACTTTCTCACCGATGGATTTTAAAAATGCTCTCATATGAGCTTTCCAATAAGAATAGTTTGTACCGTCAAGTAAAGGGGGTCTATGAGTCGAGTTACCTTCACGAATAGAATCCATAATACTAGTCACACAAAATCACACTCCTATAGTTTTTTAACAAAAACAAAGAGTGACCTGCTCTGATACCAATTGAAAATCCTAAGTGATTCGTGATTAGATCAAGATTAAAATATTCCAAATCCCAATTATTCAAAACACTCAATCTAAAATCAACAAGCACTTACGAGAGTGATTTTAGTTTGTTTGTTTTTAGGAATAAACAATAAATCGACACAAATGATTTTTACGTGGAAAAATCACAATTGAAGAACCTTCAATTGTAATCAAAAACCACGGGCAAACCGCCACTAATCAATCCACTACTGAAGAACGAAAGATTACAAAGATAATACACAAATTACCCAACCCAGTCAATTTGTCCTCGAATCTTCTGTAACTCTTTCACCACGCCTTCGTCACGGAACTGATCAATCCTGAAGTTGATCCCACAACTTCGCTTGTCGAATTAACAACTACGTATAGAATCAAACCCCTTTTGAAACTCTACGTTTTAACCTTCGGATTCCACCGAAGATAACTCTCTTGAATATAAAGTATCAAACTCCTTGATGTATGAATCTCAATTCATAAGTTTAGAACTCTCTCAAGAACATCAAGGAAAACTCACAAAAAAACTCAGAAGAAAACTTCAAACAAAACCCTAGGACTCTTGAATAGGATCTAGGAAAAGTAATCCTAAAAATAACCTAAACAGGTATAAATAGACAATCTGAGTCCGCGATCTCCGCTCGAGCGCTCCACATCCCACTCGAGCGGCTTCAACAAAATATGCGCGTGATTAAACAGAGGTACGCTCGAGCGCTTGATATTCCGCTTGAGCGTAAAATCACACACCCCAGTACTTTTACAGTCCTGTCAAAATACTGAGATCCTTCAATCTCCGCTCGAGCGCCTATGGCCCCGCTCGAGCGGGAAAGCCAAAACAGAAAAAAAAAAAAAAAAAAAAAAAAAAAAAAAAAAAAAAATACAACTTTTACAACTCAAAGTTTTGTACCCAGATTTGACAATAACGGGACCTAACACAGTTCTTGAGAACTTCTCTGGCTTCTCACCATAATTTATCGATACTGTCACAACAGAAGAAGGGGTTGGTGCAATTGCAGCCACCACAGTAGTACTTGTTTGGACATTAGTTTCAGTAGTCATCAATTCTAAATTATAAAACAAAATTATAATTAGAATTTATACTACACAGAAAATTAATCCAAATTCACAAATTAAATTCTGTAAAAATAAAAGAAACAAGAATGTAACTTTTATTTTCCAATTAATTTGGAAATAAAATAAAATTTATTTAACCAAATTAATTCCCCACAAAAAATTAAATTTCTGTAACACTTTAATAATTAAAAACCTAATTTATTTTTAATTAAAGAACACTCAGAAAATAATTTCTAAAAACCAAAATTAATTTCTGACAAAATTCCACAAATAAATATTCTGAATTGTTAATGACACCAGTATATTACTACTAGCTGTCAAATAAAATAGACAGTATATTACTACTATATGTCAAATAGCATATAATCACTATTTGTTTTTCCAACAAGAATATTATTTTGTAAATCCATAGAAAATAATTTTCTTAAAAGAAGAAAGAGAAATGGAAACAAACGAAAAATTCTGTAAACAGAATAATTCGAATCTGTCTTAAGATTGTTGGACCAATCTTCTGCGTAAATAAAATAAATTGAAACAAAACCAAACAAATAAATAAATAACGTACCGAATTTATTTATCGAACCGAATAAAAAATAAAAGACCAAGTCGAGTGTGAGATACTCTGTCCTTAAGACATATTCGCCCCGTTATGGTACTTATGGTTAAGTAGCGTCTATCTCCCAAGATACAATGATCTTCACAAATTTGTAGTAACACTTCAAACAAATTTGTACGGCGAACCAAACCTATGTTTTATACTCTCTTTAAAGTTCCCTAAAATTATTATGAAGAATGTATGCAAAAGGGCAGAATTTAGGACAGCAAAAACTGAAATTTTAGACTGTTTTTTCATGCCTCAACAATGCTGGAATGATCTGTATTTATAGGAAAATTTCACAGCCCCGAACAGGTGCAAACAGATACTGTTTTGAAATTCAAATATATTCAGACCAGTTATATAATTGAATCTGTCCGTTGCTTCTTGGAACAGTTTTTCAAACAGTTTGAAAATATATCCGTTGCTGGAACAAAGTTTTAAAATTAGAACCGACCCGACCCACACCTGCGCCAGGATGAACGGACGGCGCGCGCGTGTGGTGCTTTGGACTAAGGTTCACTTTGTCCATAACTTCTCCATTCTACAAACTCGGGGTGCCCCTTGGGGCCCAACCCAAGTGTTGTAGGCTAGAGCTTATATACACATAAAAGCTCTCTTAAAGTTTCAATGTGGGACAACTCATTTCAAAGAAACCCACATTTACTTCTTTAACCATCTATTCCACGAATCCGAAAACGACGTCAAGTTCTCATTCACTCATAAATGGTTTTGACGAACCATCTTCACTGTGTGACTTGCCACGCGGCAAGGAACACGTTACCTTTTCGGACCCATCCCAAAAGACGTTTGGGGCTCATTCAATTTTAGGCTCAAAGATTGTCCAAAATATGCCTTATAAACCAAATTTTTCCAACACTAAGATCATAAACCATGATCATCAAACAATACATTAAGCTCCATTGGTATCTCCAACCCATTGTCTATAAGAACAAAACTTAACACCATAAACTCCGCATGATGAACTCATTTTACACACACCTTTATAGCACAAAGGAATCATCTATGTTACATAGACTCAGGCATGAGCATTGGTGTGGATGATCTCCACGCATGGTATGAGCCCTTAAACTTACAATACATTGATATAATCCAAAACTAGCAACAAATTGGTGAATACATAATGACTAGCATTCAAATACCCTACTCCATTACCCTTGTCTTGTCTGGTGCACGCACATTGAATCATAGATTCATAATGTCATCTGTAAGTACAGCTTTATCACATATCATCCACAACCTCACTCAGCATCCACTTGCCCAAAACTATGAGAATTAAAAACATCACAACATGACCGACAAAAATCAAAAGCAGCAAACACTAAAGATCCCAAACGGAAGAATAAAGTGATCTATAGACTCTTCTACATTCCTGAACACTGTCCACTTTCAAGACAACAAAAGGAATCTTTGCATAAGCTCTCAAAAAAAGAAGCAAGTGCCATAGCTAATTAGACCAAATGATTATCAATTCATAATTGAAATCAAGTGAAAATCAGTTATTTGCATACACTAACACTTTCTATTCTATCTTTGCTTTTAAATTTTTTTTATTTTTTTTTTGTTCTTTTATATACTCTTCACTAATCATCATATGCTATATCTTGTTATGTTATTTAATCACCTAATACAAAATTATAAGTTTCACTTTCTCCACCAATCACAACACTCTTAAAATATTATGTGACCGTATTTCAAGAGCACTCATCCATTGCAAATGTGTTTTATGACCATACTTTCAAATTACAAATTTAATTAAAAGTACACCAATCGTGCTTTCACAACCAAAAAGTCACAAATTAAAATTTATTTATTCAATTATTTATTATTAGATTGATAGAATTGATGTTAGTACATAATATATGAAATAATTTGAGGGTCCATAAAAAAATTAGGGGACATTTTACATACATATTAAAATTGTTTATAAATTAATGAGGGAATAAAATAATTTTAAAAAATTTAGGGGGCATGGCCACCCTTCCTCTCCAAACTCCATTCATGTGTATCAATAAGTTTGACCATTGTGCTAGTTATACAGAATTAATTAAATCATAGTATAGAACACATAATAGAGACAAAGAGTGTGTTAATTATGTGAACTTTCTCAGGCATTCAAGAAAATTTGGCCCCCTAAACCCTAGAATTAACACAAAAATAATTTTATACAGACACTAGTACTCTTATTAAAAATTTTACTAAAAGTACAAGAGGCCAAATATGATTATTGTCCAAAAAAAAAAAAAAAAAGAAGCTAATACTTAAACATCTAATAATGTTTGAATATTATTAAATACATCCACTTTTAATAAGATTTAATTTAAATTTTTTTATTTATATATGACAATGCAACATATAAGTTAGTCTTTGTTGTTACAGTTACTCCACTCATTGGCCGACGATTTTCGTCTCACTTCAGTGCATGCTTGTATTATGACGATTGTCATAATAGAGAGAGAGAGAGAGAGAGAGAGAGAGAGAAGACGGGGGCTCCACATGCATGCTCAATGCGTGATATAGCATCCATCGTGGCCAACCTTATCTTTATGAGGTGTAATGGGTAATTATTCAATAATTTTAGAGTATAGATATATATTATTCGATAATATTGTGACTAATAAAGAAAGTAAATAGATAGAATATTATGTTGAGTAATTGAATAATATAAAAAATATTTTAAATAATAATTAATTAAAAAATACAAACACATGATATTTTAAAAATATTAAATAATTTCTCCGTAATAATACATGCATGGTCGTCCGGTATTCACAAATAGAGGGGGGCTCCACATGCATACTCTATGCAATAATATTGAATCAAAAGTATTTGCGATTTTAAAAAAAATACCCTTTTAATTTGATTCATAATAATATAATATGATAGGTATTGATTTTTAGTTTGTCACATAAGTATCACTCAATTCCCTTATAATATCAGGATGAGTTTATAGATTTAAAATTTAAGATAACTACTAATAGATCTTAATAATTTAACTTAATTTTCATCAAGTCTTGTTGAAAATAAATTTTAATAAAATCGCTAAAAATAATTTTTTGGTATGTCGCTAAAAATTGACAGCTAGTGATTTTTTTTGTTACAATTTTTATAAATTGTTGCTAAAATTTACAATTAGTAACACTTTTTTTTAACAATTTTCAAACTATCGCTGAAAGTCAAAAATTAATAACGTTTTTTTGTGACAATTCTTTTAAACTGTTGCTAAAATTTATAATTAGTGACATTTTTTGTGATAGAATTTTTAAACTCTTGTTGAAAATTAACAATTAGTGACATTTTTTAATAGTATTTGATAAAAAAATGCTATTAATTATTATATGACCTATTGGATAATGAGTCTACCTATTAGGATCTATACGTAAATCTCCTTAAAATTTATGCGTCTCATACTGGATTTATTTTTACATAGATTTAAGGGTGGTTTTGGTACCATCTAAATAAGCCGCTTATTGGTGTATTTGCCACAAATTGTTACATCACTTATTTACTTTTCTACATATATTTTCATAAATAAGCCACTGAGCCCTCTATGGGATGGACTTTTTTAGCCGGACTTTTTTACTATTTTAGTTTGGTTAAAAAAGTTGTATTTGAGATTATTTTTATTTTTATTTTTATTTTTATAGTTAATTTGATAATTGTGAGAAAACAAATGAAATGATTATGATTTAAATGTAATATTTTATTAAATATTTTAGCCAAAAAATTATATCCCAAACAAAGCTGGCCATACCCAAACCACCCCTTAATTGCAAAAAAGAAACACAAGTTACCCAAATATCTACATTTCATATTAATATGTCGTTTCTCAAATTTGAGTTAAATGTCAAACAAAATGAGTGGATTTTGAGTTTTTAACCAATCATACAATGTCACATTAGGTGGACCTAGAAATTCTTACATACTCGTTTGGAAGTAAATCGTATTCTAAAACTAAAATGGCAAATTACACTAGCCTTTCAAAAAGTTAAAAATAAATATAATTAAATTCACAAATTTGATACAATTATGTTGAGAATATTTGATATCTTTTCATCTGTAATTCATTAATTGTATGGAAAATTCATATCTTTTACATTAAAATTTATATTTTATCATTGTTTATTCTTGTAAAATTTATTTTATATATATATGTGTGTGCGTATGTTTATATTTTTAAATTTCAAGGGTGATTTTGTATAATTTACTCAAATAAAAACTGTCTACTTGTTAATGGATGGATGTTATTCCTATGACATTTCCTAAATAAATAACTTATATGGTTTAGATGAAGAGAATATATATAAAACACGTGCAAACAAATAACGTAGGGTCGAAAAAATAAATCAGGGAGAATTTATGGAGAATAAATTAAGATATAGACAAATATAGGGTTTGAAGCAATGGGTTTCGAATTTAATGAGTGCAAACAACATAAAAATGCAAACATTAAAATTAGGTAAGAAACTTAATAAATATTAATATAATTAGTCTTCGTCTCTGTTTGGATTATAGATTTAGAAAGAGAAATGAAAAATATAAATGAAATATAAGTTTCTTCTCTTTTTTTTCTATTTTTCTTTCATTTTTTAATTTTTTATCCAAATTTATGATTCAAACACAACGTTAATGAATTCAATCACTCAAAGATGTTCCCTCTTTCTCATGTTGGATTGGTAATTGTCATGGTGGTAACACAAAGTTGCATGCTATCATAGAATTCCATGGAAAAAATTCCGTGAAGATATTCCATGAAAAATAATACTCTAGTGATAGCACTCAACTATATAAAAAGGGAAGTATAAAGAGGAAAGAGGTATAAACAATCTTTAGCACTGTAAATGAATTCCTTCTCCATATTCTTATAAAAAGTACATTCCACACTGACTTGATCATTAGAGTCCTTTCTAACCTAAAACTTTTGGTTGAAAACCTCTCATCCCACATATATTCTTTTATAGAGATTTGGAGATATGCATGACATTATCTTGCTTTTTACAATTTGAGGAATTTTATCCTTGCACACCAAGTTTTACTTGACTGAAATGGCAAACGACACCATATATATTTAGGCCTCGTTTGGGAACAGGCTAATTTAGTAACTTTTTGGCTATTTGGCTAAAATGTGATGTAAAAAAAACTAGTATGTTTGGGATGACTTTTTGGCTTTTTATGAAAAGATGTGCAAAAAGTAGAGAGAAAAGGGAATCTTTGACTTTTTGATATGGGTTGTTGGCTTTTTGGCTTTTTTAGTAACTTTTTGGCTTTTTGGCTAAAATAGCCTCTTGCCAAACGAGGCCTTAGTTACAACATATGAACCGTTCTACCATTACAAATTAATATATTAATTTTTATACGAACTACTCGTGTGTGTGAAATCTATATACACCTGACTAGTTAGTAGAAAATTTGATAATTCAATTTATTTATCTATCTTTTTTCTTATATATTTAATTATATTAGTTTAGTTGATTAAAATCAAAGTAACTTGTGGAAGTTACGTGTTTGAGTCTATGTGAGTAATTTTCCAATCACACTGCCAACTCAGTGATCAGCTGGAGAGAACTGGCAGAATAGATGACACCTGGCTAACCTGCAACAGAAAAAGAAGATTCCGGCGGTGGTTCTTCCACCCGGGGGCACTCCGACGATCAAGTCAGTATATCTCTCAAAGATAATCAAGTGCTAAATTCACTGTTCAAAGCATAAATTGCGTACCTTAGACCCACGGGGGTGCCTCTCTTTTATAGTTTACTCAATCCTAGTCCCACTAGAAGCCTGACTTCTATGGACTCCCATTCAGTGCTTACTTTGGACTGTACAAGAGATAAGGATAGACTCCCTAAGAATATTATCCTTATCCATCTTGAAGTCTTTCTTCATTTTAGGACTCTGGTCCCTTATCCGCTTATCTCGGATTCCGACATCTTCGGAGACAACCTCGGCAACACCGAGATCACTTCGGCATAACAACCAGGACACGTGGCACCTCGGCTGACATGTCGGCATCACCTTGCCATGTGTTGGTACTCAGAAAATATATCCCCACAACTGCCCCTAGGTTCTATTACCTCGGCATTCTGAGGTGATGGAACCTACATCGGTACTTCCTTCCAGTACGTCGGCTTAAAGTATCTCAACCGAGAACATCATCATAGGCCGACATGTCTTCTAAAAGATCAAGAACTCCAAGAGCTCCCTCATGCGTATGAGCTGTCTTATTCGTAACAATTCAACCGTTTCCAGCCACGTGTCTTTTTCTTACTGGATCGTACCAGACAAGCATCTGTAAGCCGTCTTATTTCTTACGTGCGCCGTCTGACGTATACGTTTTTCTAGGTTTTCATTAATGATTTCTTTTGCCGCTGTTTTAAGTTTAATCAAAACTTTTCCCTCTTTTTCGTCTCTTCACTTTGCACTATCGAGTTCTCTCTCTCTCTTGCCTTTCTTCCTGAATCCGCCATTGTTCCAGCTTCGAGTTCTGCAACTGCCTGCCTCCCTTTATTCTGGTGAAGCTCTCACCGCTCTATTACTTCTGTAACCGTCGCCTAACTTCGGCGATCCTCTCACCGGCTTCACGTTTTCTGGTAAGCCTTTGTTCCTCTTGTTTTTAATTCCTTGATGCTCTTCATCATTCGTTGCCATTACTGTTCTGTTCAACTTTTGATTTTGCGAATCATATATCTGAATGCATTTATTCGGTGGCTTTGCTCTTGCCCATGTTTTCAATGTGTACTGTTCACCTCTTTCTTGCATTTTTTCCACTGTTCTTGACCTTGTACCCCTTGTACTTTCTATGCTCTTGATAGCCCACCTTTGTTCTTGATTCTGAAACTCGTTCTTGTTTTCTGTTTTTTGTGTCTTTTCCAGATTCGTGCTTTCAATCTTTGTTTCCATAGACTTAGGTTTGGATTTGTCTGTAGAACCCACACTTTAGGAGAAAACTGAAACCTGCACTTACCTAAGCGTTTGCCGAGGTTCCAATAACCCTTTCAAAACATCTTCTGAAACCCCGCCTCCTTGATTAAGCCGATATCATAGGTATGTGGAAACATAGGGTAAACACCCCATCCAAACTAGAATATTTTAGACAGGAGTTTGAAATCCCAGCTGACGTCTATCTGAGGTTGGCTGGGGATGACGACTCCATCATGCCTACTGACGACTCCATGCCCTTCCCTGTAGTTGCCTTTATTGAGTGTGGACTTCGGCTTCCACTCAACATCCTATTTCGCGAGATTCTCCATTATTATAAGTTGAACCCCATGCAACTCTCCATCAACTCCTATCGAACCATCAATGGTATCATAGCCTTAGCAAAACAAGAAAATGCTAGAATCATATTAGCCGACATCCAATACTGCTACACCATGTGTGGCCTTAAAAAAGACACCGGTTACGTGTACTACCTCAAGCCGAGGTCTACTGAGTACAAAATAGTTGCCGACCTCCCAGACTCCAACAAGGGAGCTGGGGACGATTATTTCATTACTTCGGAGAACTGGGAGTTCGCCCCAGATGAAGACCTCCATCTCTTCCCTCTCCCTCGATCAGTCTTTGTAGAGGGTAATGGTAAGATCCTTGCATTCATACTTACTTGTTTTCAAAGCCTTTTATACTTTATCCGTTTTTTTTTTTTAATGTTTGTTTGTCTTGCAGCTGTTCCTAAGCCACCAAAAAACTTTCATCAAACCTTCATTCCCAGCAAGGATTTGAAGAAACTTTTGAACTTGCCAATCCACAAACGGAAGGCGCCTCTGCTTCTCAATTTTATTTGAACATACAAGTCGGCTCTGCCCGACGTCCCTAAGAAGAAGAAGAAAAGCCTTTCTCCACCCTCTGCCACAACTCTACAAACTGCGTCCACATCTCGGACAGATCAAGGATCAACATCTGATCTAGCTAATCAGCCCTCAACCTCGGCCCAATACCTGATTCCGATATCCCAGAGAAAACGTCGACGACGACTTGTCCTTACTGCCGAGATGGGTCGCCCAAAACCCATTGCAAAAGACCTCCTAGCCAGCCTTCCATCTGATGTTGAAGCTCAACCAACACAAACCCAGCTTCCACCAAAGCCAAAACGAGTAAAAAAGGCTCAGCCAAAAGCGAAGGTAACTCAGGTTGAGTCTAAGGATACTTTGCCTATCTCTAAGTTGTCTGAGAGTGACAGATCTCAACCCTCTACTGGGAAGAGGCGCTTTGAAACCCAACCATCAGAATCCCCAAAATCAAAAAAGCCGAGGTCATCCTCTGCGACCACCTCGGGGTCTAAAAAGAATGATGCCCCCTAGGCTCCAAAAATTACTCTGGAAGATAAGCCAGTCATGGCCAACGACAGTGCTGATGATATCAACATCGGCGTAGCCTTCAGTACTGCTCTACTTCTGCCTAGCGATCTTGAACGGAATGCCGAGATGAGCGAGTATGAGAACTACGCCCTGATGCTCCAACGCTCTGTCCAAGTAAGTGTCTTCTTCTTGATAATTTCTTCTTTCTTTCTTGTATTTAGAAAAATTTTGCAATAACTTTTGCCTTGTGTTCTTTCAGGCTGTTCAGCATGTCCATTCCTTCTCTATACAATCTTTTGAGAACAGGGAGAAGTTGACTGAGGCGAGGAGAGAGGTCTCTAGTCTTAAAAAATCCAACAAAAGTTTGCAATCAAAGATGAAGACTCTGGAGGAGCAGGCCGAGGCTACTCTCAAAGCTCAGCATGATGCCGAAGAAAAAGCGGACTCTACTGAGGCCCTTCGGAAGGTGCTTGAGGCTGAGAAAAGAGAGGTCGAGGAAAAGACATCCCAGGCCCAAAAAGAGCTTCAAGAAGCTTTGGCCACCAAAGAGCCCGAAATCAAAGATGCTGATGAGAAGGCATATGCTCAGGGTATGGCCGATGTCACGGAGGCCTATGAGCAACAAGTGAAGCAGGCATGCAACAGAGGTTTCTCCCTTGGTTGGATGTCCCTTCTGAAAAAGCTCAATATCCCCGAGGACTTGCTTCTTCGGAGTGCCGATGCCATTCCTCTTCCATTCCCTCCGCCGCCACCTCCAGCTCAACCTGATGATGATTCTGAATCTGAGGATGAAGATGAGGATGAGACCTTGGTGAGGAAATCCAAGGAGGTTGCTGGGGCCAAGTCCCTTCCTCAAAATGAACAAGTCCTTGACTTGACTCAAGATGAGGAGGTTGAGGAGGTTCCTAAGGAAGCTGCCCTTGAGTAGGTATCATTCGACGTTCCTCTAGCCGAAAAAAGTATTGATGAAACCCTTGCCCAAATCGATGCCGAGCTCGCTGCTGAAAAAGCGGCTGAGGTGGCTTCTCAACAATTTTCCAAGGTCCAGACTCATCCTGTTACTGATGCTGAGGAATCTTAGTTTTGATGTTTTTCTTCTCTTGTCTTTTGTACTCTTGTACTTTTTGTTTTCCAGACAATGTAGGCTCTGCATATGGCTGATGTGCCTCTTTTGTGTACAAATGCATCTGCTTTCCCTGAATGCTAGAGTCTTTATCTTCTCTTTATTGCTTTTGCATGATTCTATACTTAGAATATTCTGCATGTCTTTAATATATTCTTCCTTCTTTGTGCAACCTTCTCGGGGTGACTTATCTCGGTTAACAATGATCTCGGTTTAACTTCAACTTGTAAATTGCTACAAATTTCAACAAGTGTTAAACAATGATCTCGGTTTAACTTCAACTTGTAAATTGCTACAAATTTCAACAAGTGCTAAACAATCATTTATAACTCTCTGCCCCCTAATGTGAACCTGAGTTCCACTTGGGTTCTCATTATTCATGTCTTCCACATTATGCATCTTTATCAGTCATAAGTATTGAAGAATTCTGCTAAGATTTTATTGATGTCGTCGGTAAAAAAAACAAGGAATATCTAATGATAGAAAAATTTTTAAATTACAAGTGTTCCAGGGCCTTGGCAATTCTTTGCCCCCATTATCTTCAAGCCGATATTCTTAGGACCTCTATGTCCTTGTCTTCGATTTCTACCCTTTGTATGCTACAGGTGAACTTCATTGCTGCCATGGAGCAATTTTTTGCCTGCAGTTGATCGTCTCGGACCTCTTCTATCCCATGCTCTGTTGGGAACCGCAATAGTTAGTGCAATGTTGAGGGAACTGCCCTCATTGCATGCAACCATGGCCTTCCCAATATAGCATTGTAAGGGGATGGTGTGTCGATGACGGTGAACTCTGTCTTGATCTTCCTGGTGCCAGCCTGCACCTCTAAGTCTACTGCTCCCAGTGGCCATGTCGGCGTTCCATTGAATCCGACCATCGGGCCGTTGGATTGCTTTATATCATTGGTGTGAAGGCCGAGCTCCTTGTAACACCTGACGTACATGATGTCACAAGAGCTTCCTTGGTCTATCAAGATGCGTTTCACTTGGCACTCTCCAACCTGGAGGGATACTACCAAAGCATCATTATGCGGGTGCTGGACCATCTCGAGGTCGGTTTCGGAAAAAGACACTACTGGTCCCGAGCACTCATCTGCCCGATGTCTCTTGTCCCTGACTTGGTAGACATGTTGTAGGTGCTTTACCTTCTGAGTCTCCCTCCTGACTTCGTTCTCGTTAACCTTTAAGTGAATTACATTAATTACTCGAGGTCCTCCTGCCTGAGGCTGCTGTGCTGGGGGAGGCGGAGCTACTTGTGCCTCGAGCAATCTTGCCTGTTCTTCTCTCGTTCTGGCCTCGTCGACAAGGTCTCTCAGATGGCCTTGCCTCACTAAGTCTTCCAAGTGTGTTTTCAGGGCTCTACAACCCTGAGTCATATGTCCATCTTCATTGTGATAAGCACAACGTCTGCCAACATTTCTTCCCAAAAATTCTCCTGGTGCCCTTTCCGGTGTTCTGAAATAGGGTTGATTCCGAATTCTATCCAGGACTTTGTGAATTGGGATTCGGAACACAGTTGTCACTGTCTGTGCAGCCCTTAGTTCTATCTCTTGCTTGTTCGATCCATTATTACCTCGGCCTCGCTTCGGCGAGCCGTTGGCTTTTTCTTGTTTCGTCTCCTTGTTTCCCGACGTATCTTCCTCGGCTCTGGCGTACTTCTCGATTCTGGCCATGAGCTCTTCCATG
The DNA here is from genome assembly GCA_030407325.1 of Camellia japonica. Taxonomy (NCBI): domain Eukaryota; kingdom Viridiplantae; phylum Streptophyta; class Magnoliopsida; order Ericales; family Theaceae; genus Camellia; species Camellia japonica. Next base: position 15,726 of record JAPPVO010000037.1, read on the forward strand.
CTTTTTGGCAGTGTTTTTGCCAAAGACTTTCGTAGCGGGTAGTTGTCTTTTAGGCCATTCTTGAAAGATACGACCGCCACCTCTTGATTACATTCGGGTATTCGATTGAATACCTCATAGTATCTTTTTGCGTAGGCCCTGAGACCTTCATCTTTGCCGATTTTCAGGGCCATCAAAGTGTCCACCCTCAGTGGTTGAAGCTTGTTTGTCACGAACCTGGCTACAAACATCTCGGCCAGGCCCTCCCAGGTCTTCACATTTCCCTTTGGCAGTTTGTGGAACCAATCTGATGCAATCTCCCCGAAAGATGAGGGGAACATGTTGCAAAGCAACGGCTCGTTCCCACTATACAGTGCCATTGAGTTCAAATATAATCTGACGTGGAAGTTGGGGTCTGACTTCCCATCGTATATTTGAAACCTCGGCATACTGAATCTCTTCGGCGCCTCAAACCTGTCCAATTCCACCGAGAATGGTGTCATCGGTTTATCTGGGGAATTTACCTCGGCTTCGGCATTCTGTTGCTTCCTCTTGAAGTAATCTCTTAAGTCTTCTTTTGTCCTCCCAGGAGCTCGGCTATCTCCTGTTTTCAGCCTTTTTGGTGCACTACTTTCAGCTTCGTGGTGAGTCCTCTTCGACCCTTCTCCATGAGTTGTGTCAAAGCACAGCGCCTGCCCCTGAACATGCCGATGTCCCTTGGGGTCTGCCTCCCTTGTATGATGCGTCATTCGTGATTCTTCTCTTCTTGGCTCCCTTTGTCCGACCTCCCTGGAAGGTCGATGAGAGTGTCTTTCGCTCCCGTTGTGCTGAGGGGCTACGGGGATTGTTCTCTGCCCTCCCTTCTGGTCATTGGCCGCTGGAATCGGCGTGTCCTGCAGCGGGAACGGTGGCTGCATGACGTTATTTTGCATCATGAAATTGACAACCGACTGTAGGTCTGCCAATTTGTTTGCCATCTCCTTCATCTCTTCGTCCCTCCGCAGGCATATATCCTTCCATACCTGGAGGTCGTCTTCGTTGTAGTAGCCACTTCGATCTGGTTTCTTCGGTGCGTCGCTAGTCTGGCCGACGTCCTTCACTCCGTGATTCTAGTCACAAGTTTCTGCGTTGTATTCGTCTCCTGTGACATCAAGGTCAATAGGTCTCCCACTCCCAGCAGGAGTGTCGTCCCCAATCTTTTCCTTCTGTCCTTTGCTGGCCATCTATTCTCCTATTTTTTCCACAGACGGCGCCAAATTGTGTGAGTAATTTTCCGATCGCACTGCCAACTCAGTGATCAGCTGGAGAGAACTGGTAGAATAGATGACACCTGGCTAACCTGCAACAGAAAGAGAAGATTCCGGCGGTGGTTCTTCCACCCGGGGGCACTCCGACGATCAAGTCAGTATATCTCTCAAAGATAATCAAGTGCTAAATTTACTGTTCAAAGCATAAATTGCGTACCTTAGACCCACGGGGGTGCCTCTCTTTTATAGTTTACTCAATCCTAGTCCCACTAGAAGCCTGACTTCTATGGACTCCCATTCAGTACTTACTTTGGACTCTACAAGAGATAAGGATAGACTCCCTAAGAATATTATCATTATCCATCTTGAAGTCTTTCTTCATTTTAGGACTCTGGTCCCTTATCCGCTTATCTCGGATTCCGACATCTTCGGAGACAACCTCGGCATAACGACCAGGACACGTGGCACCTCAGCTGACACGTCGGCGTCACCTTGCCACGTGTTGGTACTCAGAAAATATATCCCCACAGAGTCTTTTGAGAAAAAAAACTAAATAAATAAATAAAATTTTTGAATCTTCTCCCCAGATTGTAGTCTCTGACGTCCAAGATAAATATATAAAAAAAAAGGATAAATTACAAATATACCTCCTGAGATTTTATTAAAATACGAATCGCTTATATGATTTTAGAAATTACATTTCATTCAAGATTTCTAATTTCATAATAAATCGCTATTGTTATTAATAAATCATCAAGTCAATAGATAGTTTTTAATGATTTTAAAAATATATTTCAATTAATAATTTAGGTACTTTTATTAATGTATAAGAGAACAATTATGAATTTCATTTTTTTAGTTAATTTTGTTAAATAAAAAATTCTAACAATGAGGTATTTGTAATTTTTCAAATCACAATGAGGCAATTTATACTTTATGCAAACGTCAGGAGTGTATTTATAATTTATCTTAAAAAGGGTAATTACAAAAATAGAAATGATACAGACTCAGAAACTATGATAGGAAATTTATCCTGAAATTGAGTGAATGGTATATTAATGTGTTATGGTTATACCAACAATAAATCTAATCTACGTAATTTAAATTTTAAATAATTTTTTAAATTTGTATAAAAAATCATATTTATGCAGGAAGTTTGTACACTTGCCTTGGCTTATTGCGTCCGGATCCTCTAGAGTAACTCTCTAGAGTGATTCTTTGAGGAGCGACGCGTGTCCCACTCAGCTTTTCAAGGGCTGAGATTCAACCTAACCAAAACGACGTCGTTTTGTCTGGTAAATTGAAAAAAAAAAAATTTCAAATTTGTTCATCGTTCATCGTTTCTGGGTTTGTGGTTTACAACAGATCAATGGTTTCTGGGTTCTGTTCATCGTTCCTGTGAGAGTTATTTGAATGTAAACCACAAACAATGAATTGCAAAATGAAAACCATTGATCTGTTGTACTCTAAAAAAAGATTAGTGTAATGGCAAACCCAGATAGTTTGCCACAAGATTTAAGAATCAAGAAGCGAATTGAGACCCTAAAAAAAATGGTAACCTAATGGTTCCAGAATCAAAACCATTGATTTGAATATAACAAACACATCTGATCTGAAAAGAAGTTGAAAGAAAAGAGAGTAATCAATGTATTCGATGACCCGCTTGAATCTGCAATTTTTAGAGAGAGAGAGACTGGGAGTTGGATTCGGAAACCCGGATCTTGCTTGGGAGATCGGCCATGGTGATCGGTCATGCCGCCGACGGGGGGAGGAGATCGGCAACCAGAGTTCGGCGAAGGAGATCGGCCATGGTGATCGGTCATGCCGCCGACGGGGGGAGGAGATCGGCAACCAGAGTTCGGCGAAGGAGATCGGCCATGGTGATCGGTCATGCCGCGACGGGGGGAGGAGATCGGCAACCAGAGTTCGGCGAAGGAGATCAGCCATGCCTCCTCTTCTCTCCTCTCAGTCCTCTCACGTTGCAGAGATGGGTCATTGATCTGTTGAGGAGGAGAGAGAGATGGGCGAGGGGTTGCTTGGGAGATTCGGTCATTGATCTGCAATTTCTGTTTTTTTTTTTTTTTTTTTTTTAGAAAAATCCTCAGCCGTCCGATCTCCACTTTAGAGGATCACTCTAGAGAATTCACTCTAGAGGATCCGCTCGCTGGCTTATTGGCCCCGTTTGGGCACTTTGGCAATTTTAGTTGGCCTTTTGACTATTTGATTATTTTAGTCTGATTAAAAATATTGTGTTTCAGATGATAATTAGCTTCTTTTTTTTTTTTTTTTTTATAGTTGATTTGATAGTTGTGAGTGAAAAAATAAAATGATTATAGTTTGGATGTGATATTTTGTCTTATTAATTATTTTAGCCTATTTTATCTTTCAACAACACTACAAACTCACTCTTATCAACTCAGAATTTACCCAGAAAAAGAAATCAATTGTTCAAATTAATTTTGCTCATAAAACTCACACTTCATCTATTTAATCTCCACTACATAAATACATTCGGACTAAATTATGAATTTTAAGGATAGATTCATAACATTTTATTTTTATTTTTTATTGATTATTGATTATCTATACTATATATTAAGTAAAATGGGGTTTTTAACCCCCAAGGCCTGTGGGAGCTTCAATATCCCAATCTGAATTTTCTAAATTTTTTATTTTTTATTTAAAAAAAAAACTCAATATTTATTGATTTGGTCAAAATCCCCTGATCAGTATTTATTAAATTTTTTCAATCCACATGTCTTTCCACATGCCTACATTTATTGATTTGGTCAAAATCTACTAATCAGTATTTAAAATCTCCTCACACAAATAATTATAGATACAATCCGTATATAGTTACTACAGTACCCTTTTCAACTCCTCCTATACACTATGGTTAGTGATAAGATTGTTAAATTATTTTTATAAAAAATCTTAAAAAACATAATTTATATATTAAAAAAAATCTAAAACAAATATAAATATATATAATTATCCCGTGCATAGCACGGATGATAGTCTAGTTTTAACCGAAGAGGAAGAATTAAAAAAAAAATTTAAAAAAAAACTACTACTTCCTAGGGCGTTAATAGAGTACCTCCTTATGCAGAATTGAGACTGGACCCACATGCCTCATGCAATTAACACGCTTGCCCCATGCATTCATTTTCTTTAGAGAGAAATTACACCAAAGTGGTGTTAGGAAAAAAAAAAAATTATAAAAAAAAGGATAAACATTATAAAAGTTAATAATTAAAATTATTTTTTTATTTTTTGTTAATGTGTAATAATTTTTTAAAATCTGTCCAGAATAGTAATTTCTCCTTTTCTTTACCATGGTCATTATTGATAGAATTTTAACATATTTAACTTAAAATTAATGACACCATCTAAAAAACACTTAAAATTAATGACAACTACTAAAGAACCCTTTAAATTACATCAACCAAATTTTTTGTCATACTTAGAAGTAATAGAAACATAATTGAACAACAGACGAGAAACAAATTTGAGATGGTAATATTTGACCGTGTGCAAGGAAAAACATATAAAGACAGAGTTTATAAAATGTAGTGGGCTAAAATAAAATAAGGGCTCAAACATATTGTAGAGAGCGTGTTGACTAAACTTATAAAGACATGAAGAACAAAAATCTCAATCAACTGAAATCGGGGATAAAATGAGATTGACAAAAGAGATAGTCATTTTGCTGCTTAGGCATTATTGAAATTGGGCGGTAAGTATCGTCATATGAAGATTTGAAAATGTCAAAGGAATTGCTAAACTATTTATGACACATGACTATATAAAAAGGGAAGTAAGCAGTTGGGATATATAAACAATCGCGAATATCATAACTACATTCCTGTTCCATTTCTTAAATTAAGCATGAGGACTGATTAAGACCCCTCAAAACTCCCAACCCCACCACCCCACACATACGTGGGCAGGGGCGGAGGGAAAGAGGGACGAGGGGGGTCACGTGCCCCCCCTCAGTTTTGAGAATTTTTTTTTTTTTTTTTTTTTGTCTTGTTGTCATATATAAAATGTATTTTTTTTTCTTAACATGTTTTTTGATTAAGAATTTATTGTATTATTCACAATAAGTAGTTATTTGATACTTTAAGAGTATTATGTGGTATTATTTATGTAATAGTTTAAAGCAATATTATAGCGAAAAATCTTACAAATTGAATATAATTGAACTCATTATTTTTAAGCAGTTGACAGACTGTTTAGTGTGATTTGTGATTTCTCATGTTTTGAGCATCACGTAGGCAATGTTATATGATATTCTAAGACTGTTTAATAATTTTTATTCAAAGCATATCATTTATAAACAATGTCATCTCTTTAATATTTTTCTATTAAATAAAAATTAAATAGATTTTATAATAATTTGTGCTATAAACGATATGTTTTTATTTTCTAAAATTAAGAATTTTGATTCATAATTTTTTGTGCTAAAATTACAAACTTACATCACCATCCCCGCACCGAGCTATTCTACACTATTATAGAATTTTAATTTGTTCCTATTAATAATGAATATGAAAATTTTTTATGCTTAAATCTAGCTCATAAAATTATTATTATTTTAATGTTCATCGTGATTTTTTTTAAATAAAAAATTATAATTAATAGTGCCCCCTCTAACTCAATTTTTTGGCTCCGCCACTGTACGTGGGGTTGGGGATTGGGAGAGTAGAAAAAAATAAAGTAAAATAAAATAAAATGGACCAATCAAAAGCAAAAGGGGTCAAAAGGGATGGGAAGAAAGGGGGTTTTAAACATTTTTGATTAAGCATATATCATTAACTTGATCGTTAAAACTTTCTCTGATCAAAAATCTTTTATCAATATTTTTGTCCTTCGTATCTCAACAAGTTTAATTCGCGCATCATCCACAACTCACCACCACATTTTATGGGTCCACACACATTAAAAATAATTCCCCTACTATAACAGACAAAATTACTTAAACTGTATCTCTAAGTTAAAATTTTAAAACCATCCCATCTAAAATAAATTGTTGAGAATGAATTGATAGTAATAGATGATGAGACGTCCAAACTATTAAAAAAGAAATCATGTGAAACCAGTCTCTAATAACTATATCGTAGAATGAAATAATGGAGGGAGCATTAGCATAGGACTATTAATCATTAAGGATATCAATATCTGTATCATCATTGGGAAATTTTAGAATAATGCGATGCCCTCGTTTGGTATGAAAAAGTTTGAGATTTTTTGGCTAAATAGTTATAAAAAGATAAAATGAGTAATGTTAATGGATCCCACATTTATGTGAGACATTTTGGTAGAAATAGACTAAAAAATCAATAAGATAAAATGTCACATCCAAACTATAATCATTTCATTTTTTCTCTTATAAAAGTCAAGAAAGCCAAAAAAACTTATCCCCAATGAGGCTTTTTAGGTCCATTCTAAAATAGTTAAAAAAATTAAAAAGCTAAAAAACCAACCCACATCCCAAACGAAGCCATATACACCGATTGGTATACCAATTAGTATATTAACAAATGATGTAGCATACTTTTAGAGATTTTAAATATTTGTAATTTGTATAATGGGTGGGAGTTAGTAATAATGTCATAACATATGTTGGTACATTAGTTGGTATATTAATTGGTGCATATAGTACCACTAGAAATTTTATGGTACACATTCCTTTTTGGATATGTATCATATTCATGTCTAGTTACGACATTTGTGTTTTTAGTTATGACATATTATATTAATAGTTATAACTTATAGTGATGTTAGTTATGATATTATTTTGATTATGATCTAATTTTTTTTATTATATTTTCTGTGATATTTAGTTATAACTCATTTTTTTAATTATTTTAATAATATTGAATTATACTATTTGTAATAATCAAACACACAAATAAGTGACTTGACTATGGTGTGTACCTTAGCATTCACAACATGACTTTCAGCATGTGAACAATCTATGAAATATCAATTATCATGCAACATGATTAAGGCCGAAATGTACATCATTAAGGCTGTTAATTAGAATCTCTTAACTTCACTTGTTGGTCAAACTGTATACTTTATGTGTGTTGAGTGTCAATCAGGTTGTACATCGTCGGAGCATAAAATGGGCAAAAAGACAAAATTTGGACAGAGTTGACTTTCCCGCACGTGCGTTGACTTTTCCCGCACGTGAGTTGACTTTTTCTGGGAAAGTCAAACCGACGTTTTAAACCTGTTTGGAAGTGAGTAGAAGTATAAAAAGAAAAGGAAAAGGCTTTTCTAGGGTTCTGAAGTTGTTTTGACCTAAAGAGAGAGGCTAAGGTTTGGAAGAGGAGAGTCTACCAAAGCTTGAAAGACACTTCCATGGAGGTTTCTTCCTCATCTTCTTCCTCATTCCACTCCTCCATGAGTGGCTAGTCGTCTTTTCTAGGGTTTTGATGAACCTTAGCCATGTAATGGAATTTTTCATGAGCTTTAATTGTAAATTGGTTTGAATAAATGTATGGATGTTTTAGAAGTTTATAAATAATTGTTTCGTTCTTCTCTTCAAGCATTTTACTCTCTGTGATTGTTTAATACTTTCCATACATTACTATTCTTTGTGTTTGTATTCAAAGTATGAGACGAGTCATGCTATGAGAGACGGGTCGTTTTGCTAACTTAGTTTAAAGCAAACGACTCGTACTACTTGGGATGATTCGTGCTTGTACATTGAATGCAACAACCTTTTTGATCAATATTTCAAACTTGTAGTTGTGAAATATTGGGTTGTTCAAACCGAATTGCGATTAGTGGTTGATGTTAAGTCTCATTCATGTGGTTAGTGGTGAATTCTTCACCCTAGGATTTTTCTCCAATTCAGTAAACCCAATTTCATTTATTATTGATAATTTAATTCCTTAGTTTAATTTATTTGTTATTAAATTAGGTTATGAACAATCAATCTTTTTATCAAAATTAATTTAGGAATTTAACAATTAAATTAGTTCAATTTCACAATTGTCCCTGTGGATCGATACTTAGACTTGCCATTATTCTGATAGAATTTGGTATAGTTTAGTATTTAATTTTGGTGTGTTCAACGACCCATCACAACACTACGAGAATTTATTTTTTTTTATAAATAAAAAATATGTGACATAAGAATATGAATGAAACTTTTTTACATTATGAAAAATATAAGCAATCGGTTTTTTTTTCAACCTATAAAATAAATTTTCTTTTAATTTCTCACCATTTTTATTCATTTTTCATTGAATTTATAAATTAAATATGAGAAAAGAATTTATTTATATATACATTTTTTGACATTTTTCAACAAATCACCCAACCCGAACGGATGTAAGATTGCTAAAGGATGCTATAACGCCGTGTTTGGGGTGTACAAAAGTTAAATAAGATTAATTGTATGTATTCTGTGTATAATTTGCAAGTCAGGCCGAATTTAAAGTATTCTTTTTAAGTTTATTCATAATTACAAATGAGCCAATCCAACTCTACTAACCAAATATATAATTTTTTTTATTTTTTATTTTTTTATGATGAACTAAATATATAATTCAAAGCTCTATAAAGAATGAGATTGGGGAAGCATAAAATTATTGTTGAATCCAACTCCGTAGGCTTAAATTATGATTCAAAATCCTATAAATCATATATGAGAATGGGAAGGCTTCAGTTCTTCTTCACTCCTAATATGATATTATAATTATAAGAATGTTGTATTTAGTTCTGTGATTTATTTCAATATTTTTAAATTTTTATTTTTATTTTTTCAATGCAAAATTGACAATAAAATGAGACATCTTCACTTCAGATGGTAATACAATTATTCAATGAACAATCTTACAATTTTTTTATTAAGCAATAATATTACATTGGTGTCATGTGAGCCAGTCAATATTTTTCTTTCAAGTTAGGTACTCACTTTTGACTTTTGTGTAATAAAATGAAGGGTAAATTATAAATATATTTTCTGATATTTACTTAAAATATAATTTGTCACGTGTAGTTTTGAATATTACATCCCGTCTTTTAAAGTTTTTTAAATTTTATAATAAATAACCCTTTTATTAATAAAATATTAAGTCAATTAATAATTTTGAATGATGTCAGAAATTTATTTTAATTAATAATTTAGGTAATTTTATTATTGTATAAGAGAATAATTAAAATTATTTTTTTAATTAATTCTATAAATAAATTTTTTTTCAAAAGAGGTATTTATAACTTTATAATTCATATTTAAATAAATTTAAAAATATATATTTATAATTTATCTTAAAATCAAATAAACCAAGAAACTAAAATGTCGGTCCGTATTTTAAAATCAAACCAACAGGACACCTCATTTGGGAATAAGCTTTTTTAGTAACTTTTTGATTTTTTGGCTAAAATGTGATGTAAAAAAAACTAGTATGTTTGGGATGACTTTTTGGCTTTTTACGAAAAGATGTGCAAAAAGTAGAGAGAAAAGGGAATCTTTGACTTTTTGGTATGAGTTGTTGGTTTTTTTGATTTTTTTTGTAATTTTTTGACTTTTTAGCTAAAAGGGGCACTTGCCAAACGAGGCCTTTATCTTTTTTTTACACATCTTTTCGTAAAAAGTCAAAAAATCATCCCAAATATACTAGTTTTTTTTTATATCACATTTTAGCCAAAAAATTACTAAAAAAGTTTGTTCCCAAACGAGATCTAAATGTCAGTATTAATTGGGTCCGTATCTTAATCAAATAAAACATGATAGTAATGTTGTTTTTAGTTAGGAAATTTAAAAAGAAATTTAGAAAGAAAAAATGAAAAAATAAATGAAATTTGAATAAAATATTCTTATATTTTACTTAATTTCACATATTTTTTTATTTATTTATTTTTAAATCCCTTCTCAAATCTCTAAATCAAACACAATATAAAAGGTCAGTATTAATTAGGTCAGAATCATAGTATTGTTGTAGCGAACTTAACAGTGACATAAATAATCGAGGACGGTTTAGTTGTGTATTTATTTCTTTGTAATAAATTATCGATAGTGTTATATATATTAATTAATGTATTAATTAGTGTGTCAATATAGGTTATAATTTTAGAAAATGATATAGGTCCTAAATTTTCTACCAAATAAATGAAAAAATATCTCACATGGGTATGAGGTTCACAAAATTGCGGATCCACATGTGAGACATTTGGTCATTTATTTGGTAGAAAATTTGATATCCCTAGCATTAAGAAATTTTTGTATGTGAATAGAGTACATGCCATATGCTACCTTCTACTATTGTGATTGGCTTTGACAGTAAGGTTCACTACATTTATGTTGAGTGTTTGGAGAACAATAGTGGGCATATACATGTGTGATTAGTTGAAGGTAGTGCCACGTGATAGCATATCCTATAACTTTATTATTGATTTCAACCATTATATAAATTACAAATACCCAAAACTTCTAAAATTATAAAATATCTGTTAATATACTAATTAGTATACCAATTGGTGTATATAACATTATTCATAAACTATATTGGTAATTTTTACATTTTATTTTTTGTGCAATTTTGTCTCTATATTTTTAGTTGACTCATTTTTAAGAAAAATTTAGCCAAAATTTCTTTATTGGACCCTTATTTAGCAAAGAAGACAATCCAATTTATTTTGATTCATAAATCTCCTCAGGAGGAGGCATATAATTGAGCAAGTGTAGAGTAAAATTTGTTTTTTTCTTAGATAATATTGCCCGCGCGCGCGCACACACACACACACATATATATATATATATATATCTCACGGAACTCTTTTAGTGATAACACTTTTATTTTATACAAGTTTAAAAATGTTGTGTATATATATTTTTAGTTAGTTCATCTAGTATATACTCTGTTTTTGTAACAGTAAAATGTCACTATAAACCAGAGTAACATGTTACTATTTACGTCAATTTCAACGGTATTTTTTTTATTTTTTAATAATTTCATAATTAACATGAATCTTATTTGATAGATCGTGATGATATGATTCTAAAAATATTAATTTTATTACAAACCGATATCTAAATCAAAAGTTATATTATTTTAAAGTTTAAAATATTAAATTACTCATTAAGTATCTTTTGATAATAGTGGTATGTGTTGAATTTTTCAAGAATTTTTTTTTATGCTTGTCCTTAATGCATTAAAATTTTAGTATGAGGGGTTTTGACCAAATCCCCCTAATATTAATTATTAACTTTTATATTTTGTGTCAATTTTATTCAATTGATAACGTCCATATGATTTTTGACAGAAAATTATCATTGGGTTGATTGATATTAACTTACTGAATTGATCAAGTTTATAATTTTGACTTTAAAAACATGACACGTATCTGTTGTGCTTATTTTTCATTAAAAATGATAACAATCATAATAAATTGGATCAAATTGAAACAAAGTTATAAATTCAATGATTAAAATAGAGCCAATTGATATTATAAGAATTAAAATGACATAAAAACCAAAGAAAGTATAGGACTATCCATGTAAGTTGCATATTTTTTTTTTTTTTTGAAAATTATAGAATGTTGTTGATAAAATATTTACCAAAAATGTTTTTGAAAAAAATTCAACAAAAACTATATATTTTAAAAACGATCAAAAAAATAGTTTTGTTGTACAAATTGTTTTAAAAAAAAATATTGCGTGTTTACAATTAAAAGCACACTACACATAAGATGATTTTCATCATGCTTTATTATTATTATTTAAGAATATCTCTCACATTGTTAACTATAAATTTTATATTCAACAACTGCCATAGATCATGTTCAAATTTAACATATCTTCTTTATTTATTTAATTACTCAAACCACCCAAATAAATAAATAAATGACCTCATTTGGAAAGTTGGTTATTTTAGTTAGTTTTTTAATTTTTTTTGACTATTTTAGCCTAATTTAAAAAGTTGTGATTGGAAAAATAGTTGGTTTTTTTAATTGATTTGATGATTGTAAGAAAAAATGTGAAATGATTATAGTTTGGATTTAACATTTTGTCTTATTAACTATTTTAACTTATTTTATTTTTGTTGACTATTTTAGTCCAAATAACCCTTCCCAAACAGGGCGTACACTTAGGCCTCGTTTGGTATGCAACAATTTTAACCTAAAAGCCAAACAATTATTAGAAAACCAAAAAGCCTATAACTTATATCAAAAAGTTAAATATTCATTTTTCTCTTTACTTTTTGTACATGTTTTTGTAAAAAATCAAAAAGTCATTCCAAATGTACTAATTTTTTTAATCTCATATTTTAGCCAAAAAGTCAAAAAATTACTAAAATAACATGTTTCCAAACAGAGCTTGGTATTATAGTAAGATTAAAATTTTGTTTTGTAATTTTGATATTAAATTAACCATAACAACAGTATAAAAAAATCAAATATTTATATATATAATAATTGAGTTTTTTTTTTAAAAAAAAAAACAAGGGCAAGTTTGGCAATAGGTTATTTCATTTTTTATTTTTTTTTTATAAAATGATGTGCAAAAAAATATAAAAATAATGTAATCCAAATAAGTACACTTATTTAAATAATCGCTAAATAAACTATTTTTTTCTTCCTTTCATATATTTTTTTTATAAAAATTCAAATTCAAAAAATTAATTAAAATAACTAATTCTAAAACAACCCAATCCTAAAGTAGTAATTTAGAGAGAATTACAGTACAGTAATATAAAAAACAATTTGCAAAAACATTAAAAAGTAGGAAATCGATAAATAAACTATTTTTTTCTACCTTTTGTATATTTTTTTAGTAAAAATTCAGATTCAAAAAATTAATTAAAATAACTAATTCTAAAACAACCCTACCCTAAAGTAATAATTTAGATAGAATTACAGTACAGTAATATAAAAAATAATAAAAAAATTAAGTAGGAAAATGAGGGAGACCCTTGTTTTTGGAAGACTCCACAACTCCCAAAGTGATCCACACCACTTATGATGTGTGGGGCCTACTCATGTATATGTGGAGCCCACATCATGAGTCATGTTGATTACTTTGAGATTGTGGGAGTTTTTAAAAAAGGGAGTCTCTATTATTGTTATCAAAAGTATAAGTTATTGGCCCCGTTTGGTGTAACCGTTAAAATAGATTATAGATTACGACTTTAATTAAAAGTTGTTAATCTGTTTAGTGTAGCGGTTGGATTATATATTTAAGTTGCTGAGTAGTGTTTGTTAAATAAGCTGTGAAATAATTTTTTGAATTAACTTTTATTTTTGATTATTCACTACTTGTTTACATTTCTCATAAAAAATCATAATAATAATTCACAATCTTTTTCTATTTTTTAAAAAATAAAAAATAAAAAAATCTAAGAGTATAACCTTAAATTAATATGTCCATAGCAGAAGTTGATAATCAGAAGCAAAGGGTAAATAGCTTCTCAAAATCAATTTTTTTGAATTAAAATAAATTGTTAGAATCAGAAAATATTTAAAATAAATTTAACCAAACAATCTGAAATAACTTCTCAAAAATTAAAATCTATAAATTGGCGAAATTATCCGCACCAAGCACCCTCTTTATTCAGTTCCGATTCGTAGCTCGAAATTAGGGTGGCTCGAATGGCCCGATGTCACGACCCAAACCCGCCCCTATGGGTTTAGCACCGTAACCGGTCAGTAATCCGAGATTACCGAAGGCCTGCTTAACAGTAATACAGTAATACAGAGTACAGGGGCCTGGCGGAAGCCAATACAGTAAATAAACAATGTCCAATGAGCTGTGACAGTCTGTATGCAAAAAGATTTTTCATATATATATGCGGTCAGTGACAAAACAGTATGTACAATATTTACGACCATTCAGAACAGGGACCTAATCCCTATTAAACAGTACAGTAACAGTCTATACAGTCATTACAAAACAGAACAGAAGGGGGAAAACTAAAACACCCCATAGCCTTTACTAGACAGGTTCGGAACCTCGCAGTGAGGCACA
>JAPPVO010000038.1:0-31856 GCA_030407325.1 Camellia japonica
GTCAGACCTCATCAGAAGAAGCTTGCAAAGCTAGATCAGAAGCACCCCTCGAACTAGAGGCAAAAAAATGTCCGATGTGCTCGAAGAGTCGAAGATGAGTCCTCTTGCAAATCAACAGCTACTCTCTTGGATACGGATGGCTTCAAAACCTTACAACCATTTGGCATGGATCAAGCTACACTTTTACCCTTTGAGAGGCTCGCTGGGCCGAAAACCCGGAAGGGCGACCCAGGCAAAAGTTAGAGCAAAAACAAAAAAAAAAAAAAGCAAAAAAAGAAAAAAAGAGAAGAAAAGAGAAGAATGAAAGAAAAATAAAGAAAAAAAAAAAAAAAAGAAAAATGCAAAAAAAAGAAGAGAAAAGAAAGAAGAGCAAAGCTCGCAAGGTTGAAAACCTGCAACAGGCACCTTGGCAAAAGTTAGAGCATAAAAAGGAGAGGTTAAATACCCGAGTGTACCTTAACCCCGAACTACGTAAGGCTTGATTCCCATGTTTGGGATACGTAGGTAACTTCATCTGAAGTCCAGCCATAAAACAATTCAAATTCGATTGTGTCCATGCGATGGTTCTGGTCATCTTTGTCTTCTCTGTATCTGAGGATTTGGTTGTGTTCGTCGCTTTGAGGACTGACTACAATGCGCTGCAGTGCCATTCAAACAAGGGGCAACTTTCCGTTGCCATTCAACGCGCGCGGTGCCGTTCAAACAAGGGGCAACTTTCCATTGCCATTCAATGCGCCGCGGTGCCGTTCAAACAAGGGGCAACTTTCCGTTGCCATGCAGCTCCCCTCCAGCAAGGGGCAATTTTCCTTCGAATCTGAGGTTATGCATCTCAGGAGTAGGTTTCACGCTCGTTGAGCAAATGGCCGTGTGCAAAAATAGTTTTTGAGAATTTTTACTAAGGTTGACTATTTTCTCGAAAATCATTCTATCTTTTCCAAAACTGGACCCTTTTCATGGACCTAAAAAAAAAAGGAAAATTTTCAGTGCTCATAGCCTAACTTACATGATTTAAATCAAAAATCGAACAAGCATGTTGATCTAACTCTCATTTTGGTCAAACTATTTTTAGTGAAAAGCAAAAACAAAAAATGGTCAAAATGATGAACTAGGGGCGCAGTTGAGTCAGGAGTTCTGTCTTTCCCCTTTGTCAAAATACTGGCCAAGAAGGGCACTCTACCTGCCAGAAAAGGCACAACTGAAGGGCACAACAAAAGGCTGAAAGCTCTCACATCCTCCAAGCAACGAGGTATCAAGCAAAGTGCGAAGCACGAACTGGAATGGGGCAAGATATCCACTCCATCATCTGGACAGATCTTATCACGTCCAAACTCCCCAGTAGAGCATCATCAATCGATGTCAGCTACAAATTTGCTACACACCCAGTTATAGCACAGCCCCTCTGTGGGAGAATCACTAGCTACGTGCAGAAGAAGAAGAATCTGGTAGAATGCTAGGGGCAAGCCCACAACTTCTGTTTATCCATCAACCACCCAGGGGAGGGATTGAAAATGAGAGATTGAAGAATAGAGAGATGTGCGATGAGAGAAAAAGTGAGAAAAGGGATTTTTCAGAAAAATAGAGTTTGAGGGCCGAGTGATGTGAGAACCACAAATGAGAAAGGGTAGGAAACACTACCCGGCGAAACAGGCTCCCTGTGCACGTCTGAGTGTCGTGTCTTTTTGTTTTATCTCGTTTCTTGCTTTGAGTCGTTCAGTGTTACTCGATGTGTTAGGTTGTTTACCTTTTGTTTCCGTTGTTGAGTCGTAGTGCTGTGTTCAGTCGTAGGCTCAATACCTAGTTGAGAACTTATGCTCACTCTCAATTTCAAAAAATCATTTTGTGCTCCGACTGCCGTGCCGTTCTCCACATTTGTGCAAAACAGAATTCGTTCTTTCATAAAATCGCAGGGTTCAACCCAAGTCATATGAGAACAGTAAAATCAGGATCTATCTAAGCTATAATGGCTGAACTGCAAAGCAAAAGCAAAAGAGGAAAATGTCGGACATCTGAGTTTGTCCCAACTTCAGTAAGCTCCGAGATCGCATTCCGTATGCACCTTGTCAGGCCTTGTCAGTGCTCCGAAGTATGAGTGTGCCTCTACCTCAAGCTCAAAATCAAGTCTACTTCAAGCCAGAATGGCGATCAGAAGTGCTCTCTCTGAGTACCAGCCCCTGCCAGATGCATCTTGACTGTGTTTGCAATGAGTTCCTAGGAGATCAACTGCGACGGTGGAAACTAGAGTTCGAATGGCCGTGGCCTAGAACATAAAGGTTCGGGATTTCCGAGACTAAAGTCTGGTTTAAATACCCAGAGGCGTGCCCTCGGCTTGAAATCTGTATGGAAGCCCTATAGGTTGAGATAGCGTGTATGCACCTCAATTCTGGATACTGAACCAACCTAGTCTGTCACCCCGTTGGAGAATAGGGAAAGTTGTGAATATGATCAAGAAGACAAGCAGCAGCCGTGGCTCCTACATATAGATGTTGTTACTTGTCAGCATTTCAGAGCCTTTGTACTGCGAGTTAAAGGTAAAGTGTTCGAAGAGCACGAGGGGAGATCCCCATCAGAGTAGAGCGGTTCACCGCCACTCACCTCATAAGTTGCTTGCTAAAGCGCCGCTTTGTCCATTTATTGCTTTCCTTAAGCATCATGCATTGTAATGCATTATACCTACCAAATTTCTTTCTCAGTCATGCGCGATATTGTATGTACGGTTCATTCAAAGAAGTTCCGTTTAAGATCATTCACTCAGTGTATCTAACACACTTCATTTGCCTTAGTGTATCAATCACACTTTATTTGCTTCACTTAGTGTATCTAACACACTTCATTTCATTCAGTATATCAATCATACTTCATTCACTTAGTGTATCAATTACACTCTCATTTATTTAGTGTATCAATCACACTCTCTTCACTTAGTATATCAATCATACTTCATTCATTTTGTGTATCTATCACACACATTCTCGTTTTCTGTATCACACTTTTAGTGTATCAATCACACTTCATTGATTCAGTATATCAATCATACTTGTTCACTAAGTGCATCTATCACACTTCGTGTTCACATTCAGTATATCAATCATACTTGTTCACTAAGTGCATCTATCACACTTCGTGTTCACATTCAGTATATCAATCATACTTGTTCACTAAGTGCATCTATCACACTTCGTGTTCACATTCAGTATATCCATCATAGTTGTTCACTAAGTGCATCTATCACGCTTCGTGTTCACATTTAAGTATATCAATCATACTTGTTCACTAAGTGCATCTATCACACTTCGTGTTCACCTTTAGTATATCCATCACACTTTGTTCACATAGTGCATCTATCACACTTTGTGTTCCCTTTTAGTGTATCAATCACACTTTGTTCACATAGTGCATCTATCACACTTTGTGTTCGCTTTTAGTATATCCATCACACTCTGTTCACATAGTGCATCTATCACACTTTGTGTTCGCTTTTAGTATATCCATCATACTGGTTCACTAATTGCATCTATCACACTTTGTGTTCACTTTTAGTATATCTATCATACTTGTTCACTTAGTGCATCTATCACACTTTGTGTTCGCTTTTAGTATATCCATCACACTTGTTTACTAAGTGCATCTATCACACTCCGTATTCACCTTCAGTATATCAATCATACTTGTTCACTAAGTGCATCTATCACACTTCGTGTTCACCTTCAGTATATCAATCATACTTGTTCACTAAGTGCATCTATCACACTTCGTGTTTACCTTTAGTGTATCCATCACACTCTGTTCACATAGTGCATCTATCACACTTTGTGGTCGCTTTTAGTGTATGTATCAATCACACACGCTCACACTATGCCTACTTTGTGTATCAATCACACACACTCGCTTTGTGTATCTATCACACACTCACCTGGTGTATCCATCATACTCTCCTTCATATAGTGTATCCATCACACTTCGTTCACCTTTGTGTATCTATCGCACATGTTCGTGAAGATTCCATAATTTTCTTACATCCTTTCTGCATGAGGCATAGATTGGTCCGAGTTTACTTGCTTGCCTAGCATTCGCTTAAAATGTTGCATTTATTTTGCATAATTGCTTCATTACAGCTCTCTTTGCATGATCATGAGTGATAACCGGCTTCGCTTAGCGTGTAAGTCCAATCTTCAAACCGGCTTCGCTTAGCGTGTAAGTCCAATTTTCAAACCGGCTTCGCTTAGCGTGTAAGTCCAATCTTCAAACCGGCTTCGCGTAGCGTATAAGTCCAATTGTCAAGCCGGCTTCGCGTAGCGTATAAGTCCAATTATCAAAATCTCTGTGCCTATCACTTTGCATTTTGCCCCCTGCCTGCGGGCACGCCTGCGGGCACACATTTCTGTTCATCTTGTATGATTGTCTAAGTCTTCGGCCTTGTCAAAAATGGGTCGTCTCTGGGCTTTGACATTCACTCCCGTCACTTTTGACTTCCGAGTTCTGTCAAAGAGGGGCAACTGTAGACACCCCATTTTTGACCGACCTTAAGACTCAGATGTTACCGATTGAGCGCTCGGTGATGTTGCATACTGTGCTCGTTCAGAAGTCTCAGAGTCGCGGCCGTGCGCCCTGCCTCCGAACTTCCGAATCCTCTTCTGTGCCTTGTCTCGGTTTGCGAACCAGACTCGGTTTTCTCTGTTTTCTTTCCTGAGGGAAGGGAGTAGTCCTGTAGACTATTTCTCGGTGGCCCTGGGCTACATTTCGTGGCCGTAGGCCATTTTGCCCATTTCGGAGCCCGGTTCCCGGTTTTCGGAGCCGTCAGGCCGTGTGCCTCGGTTCGGGACCGCCCAACCGTCTCTGATTCCTCCGGTTCTTGGCAGGTACCTCTGTTTTATCATAACGAGGGACACTGGGGTCTTAGATACCCACTTCGTGGCCGAACACCACTTTCGGTGCCTACAGCCTATTTTCGGGACCCCGAACTGCGTGATTTGGGCCCCGAGCATTCATTTTGCATCAGTTTTTGTTCAATTTTGGCAGGTACCTCTGTTTTAGCACCAGGAAGATCACTGGAGGGTGGGAGGCCAGCAATTATCTCAGATAACCAGTTATGCTCCTCCGGCGCCCGTTTTTCTCACTTCCGGGCTAATGTTGAATACCCTAGGGCCATTTTCTTCCAACCACAACTACATATTTGTGATGAGGGCACATGGGAGGACCCTAAAAAATGATGGCCGGGCAGTAATTATGATTTTCATTTTTGAGCCTCTCTTTCAAATGCAATGTTGTGACTCCTGCTCCAGAGTTGTCAAATTCCAACCATGGGACCTTGTTCTACACACCTGGGAGGACACCAAAAGTTGGTGGCCGGCCATTAATTGTGTCTTCATTTTTGGCCATGGCCGGCCGGCCATGGGGAGTGGCTGGCCGACCAGTGGGGTGGCCGGCCGGCCATCTTCAAGAAAAGCACCTGGCCGGCCTGCTTCCCCCTTTTGACCACTTTACAGCTGTCCAGCTGT
Source organism: Camellia japonica (assembly GCA_030407325.1). Classification (NCBI taxonomy): domain Eukaryota; kingdom Viridiplantae; phylum Streptophyta; class Magnoliopsida; order Ericales; family Theaceae; genus Camellia; species Camellia japonica. The sequence goes on from JAPPVO010000038.1 coordinate 5,496, forward strand.
TTTTCAAAATATCTTCTGCCTCCGAGGGATATTTTGGGAGGGAAAGCTTGGGTGCATTTCCCTCCCCTTTTACACCCCTTTTTGGTCCATTTAAGGGGCTGACTAGCTCCTTTGTTAGGGTTAGAAAATTTTCTCTCAAGACTTCATCTCCCTTTGCCTCCATTTTCATCCCCAAAACCTTGAAAAACTCTCAAGTGTTAGTCTCATTTGTTCATCAATACCAAGCCTCACCATCACCACTTCCATTCCAGCAGCAAAGGAAGGTTTTTCAAAGGCTAAGAACCAGCAAATTGAAGCCAAGAAGCAACAAAAGCTTGATCTTCAAGGGTAAGTCTCAAGTTCCCTTTTTCTAGCTTATTTTTGCTTCAATTTTCTACCCTATTTGCTCACTGATTTGGGCTCCGACCCCTACTGATTTTGTGCTTATTTTGAGCCCCTCTACAACATTGTAGAAGGGCTCAACCTTGTTTGGTACCTTTATCATGCTCTTCCTTCAATATCACCTCTTATGCCAATATTTTACATGCTTTGTTTGGATTATGAGTGATCCATTTTCGAGCCTGATATAAACTGTGAGTGGGCCTATTTTGAGCCCCTCTTCAACATTGAAGAAGGGCTCAACCATGTTTGGCCTCTCTATCATGTACTTTCTTTGTAATTCTCCATATTTACCGTAAAATTGCATGATTTATTTGGCCTGTTTGTGATCTGATTTGGAGCATCTCATGAACTGATATTGTGCTTATTTTGAGCCCCCCTTCAACATTGAAGAAGGGCTCAACCTTGTTTTCATGCTCTGCATGCCACTTGCTTTGAATTCATGTTTTACCCTTGCTCTTGCATGCTATTTTTAGCTCATGAGTGATCTGTTTTCGAGCATGCAATATACTGTTAGTGGGCTTATTTTGAGCCTCCCTTCAACATTGAAGAAGGGCTCAACCATGTTTGGTAACTCTATCTTACACTTGTTTCACAATTCCTCCAATTTATCGTAAAATTGCATGCTTTGTTAGGCTTGCTTAGCTTCTGTTTTGAGCCTTCATCAGGCTAGGAAAGAGTCTTATTTTGTCCTTCTTGTCATGCTTTGTTAAGGGTCCAAGGCTGTTTGGTGCATCCTTTTGCTACCTCATGTTATAGCTCTCTTTTGGCTTTATTTTGCATGCTATGTTGAGCATATCTACATACTGAATTGAGGGATGTCATCTACTGAAAATGTGCATATTTTTGGTCCCTCTTTAATGTTGTAGAACTGCATTTTTCAGTTTGAGCATTGTACATATCACTTGTTTCATTATTCCCCTCTTTTCCCCCATTTTTGCATGCTATTTTTTCCATACTGGTGATTATTGTTTGGCCATTCTTTGTACTGTAAAAATGCTATTTTAGGGGCTGCCTAGCATCTGTCTTTACATGTCGTGTCCATATTGTGCATGTTTGGCATAGCTGTAGGCCATTTCGGGTGCATAACATTGCATTTCGGGCATCGGGTGTAATTTTGCTATAATTCGGGGACTGTTTTTGCATCATTTTGGCTGCTGAAATTTACATTTTCCATATGCCATATGCTACATTTCATGCTTTAATGCATCGGCTCGGTTTGCGCGCCTGTGTGCACGTATTTCGAGGCACCTCACTTTTTATCCGAACGGCCTCCCGTGTGAGTGTGGCTGAGGCCCTCTCACGTTGGTATAAGCCCAATTTGCATCGTGTATGTCATTTCATGCTTTAATGCATCGCCTCGGTTTGCGCGCCTGTGGGCACGCATTTCGAGGCATCTCATTTTCTATCCGACGGCCTCCCGTGTGAGAGTGGCTGGGGTCCTCTCATGTTGGTATAAGTCCATTCTGCATTCCGTATGCCATTTTCGCATCATTGCATTCCGTATGCCATTTTCTCGGTTTGCGTGCCCGCAGGCACGCACTTCGAGACATCTCATTTTAACCTCATTACATATCACTTCCATGACATTTTACATTCTGTATGCATCGCCTCGGTTTGCGCGCCCGCGGGCACGCATTTCGAGGCACTTTATTTTTATCCGACGGCCTCTTATGTGAGTGTGGCTGAGGCTCTCTCATGTTAGTGTAAGTCCAATTGCATTGCGTATGCCATTTCATGCCTTAGGATCATCGCCTTAGTTTGCGTGCCCGCGTGCGCGCATTTCGAGGCATCTCATTTTCATAGCATTGTGTATGTTAGGATTGTATTTTAATTGCATTTCATGCATATCATGCATATTGCATTGTGTTCGGGATAGGAGTTAGCCCGGGCACGGGAAACGAGGCACGTTTCGTACTCCGAGTGACGGAACGGGTCTCAATTCCCAAGTCACCGACACTCCGGATTACCCATGATGGAGTTAGGTTTTGTTGTAGCATTCATCTGCATTGCACCCTATATTGAGTTGTGCAATCCGATTCCTCGGCCATCATGCATCGATATGCGTGATTGGTGGCACGAGGATCGAGGCATGCATATATTTGTGAAATACATTGCTATGCCCTTTTCCTGCTCTCTGTTGCAGCAAGATAAGGAATCAGTAACTTTTCGGAGTCCAGCACGCTTTTCGAGAAACATTGCAAACAGAGGCTAAATTGGGCATCCCAGTGGATTTTCGCGCAACGCAGTCCAGCATACATCATTCATCAGAAGCGAGGCAGCCTCTGGCTTGCAAGCCAATTTTAAAGCTTTCTTAGTTAATTTGTTAATTAATTAGGATTCTGTATATTTCGGACTGTATTATTTATTCGGACCCTCTGCGCGAGGGCATAACTGTAATAAGTGTGCGTGAGTGTGATGTATGTCTTCCAACCCCACGTCTTTCTTCCCTTTTATTTACCCGCTTATGATGGTTAGATATAGGGCATATTTCGATTAGCATACAGTATGATAGCATGTTTGCATCATTCATCTGTTTTGCACGCACCGGGCTCGGCGCATCGTACAAACTGCATTTGTATTTCAATTCCAAATTGAATACGTGATAGTTGTAGCATTTCATATGCTATGTTTAGGATAGCCGAGCCTGCTCTAGTTGCATTATTGCATGTGTTGCATTAGGCATCTCTGTATAGTTAGGATCATGCATGATTTCTAATCAGTTTCTGTTTTTGGCTTGGAGTACTCGGTAAGTACTTATGCTTTAGCATCCTTGCACGCGTGTGAGTGTTGCCATGATATCATGCTTACCATGAGGCTATATGCTTATGTGATATAACTGCCTTGGATGCCTGTGGATGGAGGTTGAGTTACTTGAATTGGGACAATGCGTTGAATGTTTGTTTTAAGCCCACTAGATAGTGGCAAAATCATGTTTTCTAAGCCCACCTGAGGGTGGCAAATCCGCGTCTTAGCCTACCTGCGGGTAGCACTATCAAACCATTTTCAAACAAACAAACATGAAATGTTTTGTTCCAATTCAGGCGACTCAGTCTATACTTGTTTGCCGCGAGCATCACATAGTAACCTAGGCTAATAATCGGAATAAGAGCATACAATGTTTTCAAAATAAAATATCATGGTTAGTAGAGGCCGGTCTTTGACCGGGCGAGCGGGGGTGCTCACGAAGTGACCTTCCCCAATTGTACCCAAGTTCCCGAGCCGAGGCAACTTTGGTGATGACGGACACGTGGCCTTTGGCACCGAGTCAGGGTTTCCTAAATTTCCCATTAAAAACATTTAGGTGGCGACTCTGTATCTGGCAAAGCAGTCCATGTTTGGCACTTCTTTCAAAAAATCTGTTTTCAAAACGATTTGCCGGATTTGGACTCTTTGGTTCAAGATTAAGAACCGTGACATTTGAGTCCTTGAACTGTAGTGACCCCAATATGAACAGAACGGGACTTAACCCTCCCGGGGCGTTCGGGGACGTCTACACAAACTTCAAACCGTTTTCAAACAAACGAACATGCAATGTTTTGTTCAAACTTAGGCGATCTAGTCTATACTTGTATGCTGCGCGCATCACATAGTAATTCTAGGTTAATAACCAGAATAAGAACACGTGTTTTCAAAAACAAAATATCATGCTTAGTACAGGCCGATCTTTGATCGGGCGAGCGGGGGTGCTCATTGCATGACCTTCCCCTCTCGTACCCAAGTTCCCAAGCCGAGGAAACTTTGGTGATGACGGACACGTGGCCTTAGGCACGAGTCAAGATTTCCTAAATTTCCCCCAAAACAAAATATTTAGGTGGCGACTCTGTATCTGGCAAAGCAGTCCATGTTTGGCACTTCTGTATAAAAATCAGTTTTCCAAAATAATTTGCCGAATTTGGACTCTTTGGTGATTTATCGGTCTCACATTGCACTTTGTGAGATTAGATTCAAAACCGTGACATGAGTCCGAACTGTGGTAGCTAGAGAACAAAACGGATTTCGTGCCCTCGCAGGCGTGGAGCCGGGGAGTTCTCGGGGCGGTCCACACTCTCCTTGCCGAAGAAATCGAACCTTTGCACTGCACAGCTTTCATCACCAAGTAAGCAATTAGTAGCGCCCAAGTCTTAAGGGCGGTCAAAAATGGGGTGTCTACATGTATCCTCTGTTGAGTAGATTAATGTAGTGGATATATATATATATATATATCGGACTAAAATGAATGGAATGAAATGTTAGTTTGGCATACTCTGGTTTTGGGAGAAAGTTATAAAGATTTTGTTATAGGACAATGAAAATGTGCATCATACTTATACCTCGTTAATTCTCATATATTGTGTTAGATTGTTTCTACTGGCTTTGGCTCACCCTACTTTGGGAAACTATTTTCAGGTACCGGTGACATGCTTCCTCCAAGGACGTAGCTTTGGAGGACCTAGGAGCTGGATGCTCTATTTTGTTGTTTTGTACTTAATGTTTATTCAAGCGAAGGGCTTTATATGTATAGAGTTTATGACACTCTCTTTTATTGTAACCAAGCAATGTCTTGGAAAGGTGTAAGCCTGTAGGACATTTATTTTTGTTGATTATTAACTGATAGTACATGCTATAGATTCAGGATGAACATTAATGAATGTATACTGGATGTGTTATCTTTGGTAATACGAACTCTCACAAATGAAAGTATATTATTTCTATCAACATTCTGTTTTAAGGGTTGGATTTATTATAATAATTTGGGGGCATTACAACTTGGTATTAGAGCGTACCGGGTTTGAATACTTTGGGTACATGGGAAGTGGTTAGTACCACAATAGGTTTGTCTCGTTTGCTAGAGACTTAAGTGTGAATGATATGTGCCTATGTGCCTATATGATAACGTGCTTATGTGATTATATGGGTATTTGATTAAATTTCTAGGATGTTGATTGAGTCCACGGGCTCCTAGAAGTCCTGTTAGAAGAGCACTTGATCACTGCTATTTCTAATTGGAACTCTAGCAGCACTGTGGGACGGTCATTATCCAAGGATAAAATTCGTATGTGTTTATGTGAATACGTGCTTACGTGGAGTGAATCACTGTTGTCCACTGTATTAGGACGCGAGTGAGTTAGCTTCGGTACATTTATAAATGTTAATTTCTTTTGTTACCTTTATTAGAATGTTAGGACGTGGACACGATGGTAGGCATGGTAGGCCTAGAAGGCAGGAGATACCAGTACCAGATGATATTTCGACATAGGAGGAGGGTGTTGGTCAGGCCAACATGGCCGAACCAGTTGGTTAGTAGGCCATAGGCGCCTTAGCCCGTGAGATGGCCGAAGCATTGAGGGAATCCATGGACATTCTCAGGGCTGAGAATCAAGTCTAGGCCCAAGTAGTTGAGGCAGGGCCATCTTTTTTGAAGCGAGAGTTTTTCCGATCGAATCTGGATGAGTTTTTGGGTAATCCCAAGGAGCCACTGAAAGCGGATGAGTGGCTGGAACAAATAGTGAAGACGTTTGAGATGTTCGGCATCGAAGACGGAGGTTTGAGAGTGACCTTGGCATCCTTCCAGCTGAAGGGAGACGTGTGGGGGAAGTATGTATGGGGGCGCGTTGGAGAGACTTGAGAGGCTTTCGTCAACGCCTTCTAGGAGAAGTTTCTGCCTTCCACAGTTAGGGAGAAGTTGAGAGAACAGTTTTATAAGCTGGTGCAGTTGAACACACCTGTGGCAGAGTTCGAAGCCACTTTTACTAGCTTGTCTAGGTTTGCACCCGAGCTTGTGGCAACTGAGGAATGTCGTTGCTTGGAGTTTAAGAAGAGGTTGAAGACTGGGCTAATGTTTAAGGTGGCCGGTTCGATGATTAGAGATTACGGACGCCTTGTGGAGGTAGCGGCTCATCTTGAGACTGTGATACAGATGGAGGAGGAGAGGATGAGGGGCTCCAGGAAGAGTAAGGATGTCCAAGGGGACAACAAGAGACAGAGAGGTTCTAATCCCCAACAGCCCCAAGAAGCACAGTCGAGGTCTATGTTTCCAATACCGAGTTCGAGTTCTGGGAGAGGTGGTCAGGGAGATTTCACTTGTTTCAAGTGTGGTCAGTTGGGCTGTCACAACCCAAACCTGCCCCTAAAAGTTTGGGCATGACCGGCTTGACCTTAGGCCTCAATTTTGTTATCTTAAATTTTACTCAATATTGGGGCCTGAACGAAAGCAAAATAATAGTAGAATAAAATATTCATTGAGCTGTGTCTAAATGCCAGGATCTTAATGTATTACCATACACAAGTACATAACATTCCATACACCATTCATATTCACTGACTTTGCAAAAGGGTAACAACCCAAAAGTTAAATATTGATAATATATATATATATACATATCTATTTCCCCAAATACCGACAAAACATGCCATCACATGGATTTCCCAAAATAAAACAAAAGAGTCACTTCAGGTGACTCAGCAAAATGGGTCTAGCAAAAGGCTCCTGGGCTAACCTAAGGTTGTCCCGCGGGTTGATTACCTACAAAACATCCATAAAAATGGAGTAAGCAAGGCTCAGTGACTGATAGCAGCACAAACAGATTAAGAGTATGAGCATAATTTAGCAGTGCATATTCATAAATCACAAGTTGGTCTTATTCTTATTCCCTTTCCTGAACGGCCTCGGGCCCACATAAGACATAACGACCTTAGGCTCAATGTAATACAGAATGGCCTTAAGCCCATTATGATAGCAAAACAGCCTTAGGCCCAACGGAATACAAAACGGCCTCAGGCCCATTATTATAGCAAAACGGCTTGGGGCCCAATGAAATACAAAATAGCCTTAGGCCCATTATAATAGCACAACAGAACGACCTCGGGTCCATATCCCATATGCCAATGTTTGATCATTCCAATTACTCCCTCAAACATAACTCATATAACATAAGTTATTTACTAAAAGAGTGAATTAAGTATTGCATAACATATATGAATACAAGAAATATGTCGTTACACTACTATCACTCACTGTGATGCAGATGAATGATGGTCCCCTCCTATATGTGCCCTACACATAGCACATAACTCATAAGTACATCACTTTTCCTTAGTTTCCTCTTATTTTTCAAATGTTCAATTCGCTAAGTTTCATATAATTAAATGCATTATAGAAACATCAAATGGACGTATTAACATATTCTGAGGGTCAAACAGAGTGAAAGAAATAAACAGAATTCTCCATCTTTAGCCGCACGTGTGGAAGTCCCCACCGCATGTGTAGGCAGGTGCGCAGCACATGCGGCCTGCACGTGCTTTTATTACAGTGTAAATCAGTCCTCCACCCTTGTTTTTCGTATGTGCGGCTGTGAGCCCAACACGTGCGGTTGTGCCTCCCGTATGTGCGGCCATGAGCCCCGCACGTGCGGTCGTATACTCTATTTTGGGCAGTCCGAAACTTAGACAAAATTCAACTGACCAAACACATTGCAAGGTGCAAAATAGGAAAAATTAGCTTAATATCATGATATATCATCACAATAAACATGAATCACAACATAATTAGTTCATAACCCTTTTTAAATTCATATATACATCCCAAATCTTTTATGTTTTCATCCATACTTAGTTTATCAAAATATATATCTATAAACATCAAGATGCATGTGTGAGCTCAAAACATGTAAAACTAAAGAATAAGAGGTAATCCTTCTCAACATTGCTCAAAATAACCTAAAACACAAAGATCATCCTTCAAATCAACCAATTACCATAAGCAAGACTCTTGTTGTAAACCCTAGCTTACATGAATGTAAAGATTTCCTTCTCAAATCAATTAGAGAGAGAAAGGTTAGGACATTCTAGTTAAATTATACATACCTTGAACTCTAGTCTCAAAAACTCTTTTCAATTTCTTCAATCCTCACTCTTGTTGAAGCCTCCCCTTTTTTCTCTTCTTCTCTAGCACCCTCTCAAACTCTCTTAGAAGATATTTTTTTTTTTGTTTTTGCTACTAAGTCATCCAAGACTCTTATATCTATCTAGGTATAAGTTTTAAGAGTGTTGAACCTAAATTTTTTTTCCAATTAATTCATTACGAATCAATTTTTTACAAAACTTGATATTATGTCCTAAAAATCATGTTGATCATAATTATAAAGTCAATTTCGGGTTATCGCTCCCTAAGTCTTTCAATTTCAAATCCAATTTTAACAAATTTTCTCCAATAACCAACAGATGGAATGTCATAATTAAATAATTCATGAATGTAAGCACAACTCCATATGGAATTTCACATTAAACATGTAATTACTCATATAACTAGAGATGTAAAGCATATAAGAGGGTCGAGTTATTACATGGGCCACAAGTCTCCAGCTTGCCCGTAGAGAGAAGGGGGCAGCGATCTACATAGTCTTCGGCTCGTTCTCAGAGCCAGAGTCAGGGGAGAGGCCAGCCGCTCACTTGTTATCAGTGTGGGTAGGCGGGGCACATGAAGAGGCTTTGCCCACAGTTGGGTGGCACACCTGGAGCATTTGGGTCGAGGCAGACACAAAGCCACTAGCCAACATAGTCAACACAGGCCTCGAAGACCAATCAGGGAGCCTCTTCGGCTCAGTCAATGCATCAGTCTTATGCTTCGATGGGTGAGCAGGTAGACCAGAGGCCTACAGGGCATGTGTATGCTATTACCGCGCCAGATCTTGTACTAGCGCCTTCTGTTATGAGAGGTACTTTCTTGTTTTGCAATTCAGTTGCTAATGTGTTGATTGATACGGGTGCATCCCATTCATTTATCTCGTTTACATTTGCATCTATTTTGGGGTTAGAGTTGGCTCAGTTAGCACCTCCTATCTATGTAGAGTCACCTATCGGTGGTGAGGTTATTTTGAAATAGGGATGTTAGGGTTATGACATAGAGGTTGCCGATCGTCGACTTCCATTTGCATTTGTATCGATTGACATGTCTAATTTTGATGTTATTTAGGGTATGGACTGGTTATCGTCATACCAGACTGTTATAGATTGCTACCGTCAGAGGGTTACTGTATGTACTCTAAGCGGTGATTGTTTTAATTTCTTGGGGAACCGGGTGGATAGAGTTTTATCGCCAGTATATGATCCGTGTGGACGGAGTGAGCTTAGTTGCCTCCTTGCTAGCTTCTTAAATAGTGAATGTGATGAAATAAGGGTTGAGTTGCCAAGGGTGGTTTGTGAATACCTCGATGTCTTTCCCGAGGACCTTACTAGTTTACCACCTCACTGAGAGATCGAATTCTCTATTGATTTAGTTCCTGGCACGGCACTGATTTCTATGGCACCGTATAGGTTTGCACCTGCCGAATTGAATGAGTTGAAGATTCAACTCTAGGAATTGTTAGATAAGAGTTTCATTCGCTCTAGTACTTCACCTTGGGGAGTAGCAGCCTTGTTTGCCAAAAAGAAAGATGCTGCGTTACGACTTTGTATAGATTACCGAAAGTTAAATTGGGTAACTATTAAGAACAAGTACCCAATGCCTCGTATAGATGATCTGTTTGACCAATTGAAGGGGTCTTGTTCTTCTCGAAGATAGACTTGAGATCGGGTTATCACCAGTTGAGAGTGAGGGGGGAGGACATCCCAAAGATGGCATTTCGTACGCAGTATGGCCATTATGAGTTCCTAGTGATGCCTTTTGGGCTGACTAATGCACCGGCTATGTTTATGGATTTGATGAATTGGATCTTCCGTGAGTTTCTAGACCGTTTTGTAGTCGTCTTTGTGGACGACATCCTGATTTATTCACCTTCTGAGGAGGAACACGAAGAACACTTGCAGGTAGTAATTAAGTTACTTAGAGCCCACAAGCTGTATGCTTAGTTTGGGGAATGTGAGTTTTGGCTGAAAGATGTTAAGTTCTTAGGCCATATGGTATCTAGGGAAGGGGTGACTGTAGACTCATCCAAGATAGAGGCAGTTTAGAATTGGGAACAACCTAAGAATGCTTTCGAGATCCGTAGTTTCTTGGGGTTGGTCGGGTATTACCGCCAAGTTGTGAAAGATTTCTCTAGACTAGCCTCGCCGTTGACTAAGCTAACGAGGAAAATGATTAAATTCGTGTGGAGTGAGACCTGTGAGAAATCACTCCAAGAACTTAAAGTTAGGTTGACCACTGCTCCAGTTTTGATTATTCCGGAAAGGGGTTTGGGCTATTCAATATATTGGGATGCCTCGCGGAAAGGCTTGGGTTGTGTTTTGATGCAAGAGGGGAAGGTAGTAGCCTATGGCTCGTGACAGTTGAAAACACATGAGAGGAACTACCCTACTTACAACTTAGAGTTAGCGGCGGTGATCTTCGCCTTAAAGATTTGGAGTCTGTATGGTGAAAGATTTAAGGTATTTTCTGATCACAAGAGTCTAAAGTATCTGTTTACACAAAAGAACTTGAATTTGAGGCAGATGAGGTGGATGGAGTTCATAGAGGATTATGACTTCGAGCTGCATTATCATCCGAGGAAGGCCAATGTCATGGCCGATGCTTTGAGTAGGAAATCTATTAGAAGCATAGTTTATATTGCCATTCGGGAATGAGAGATGTTGGGTGCTCTTGGAGAGTTTGACTTACATCTTGGTGAGTCCATTGAGTCTGCAACCTTATTCACAATAGTCGCACAACCTACACTTGTGAATCAAGTGATAAAAGCACAGAGGGGTGACCTTGAGGTGGAATCCTTCCTGGAGAAGATCTCCAATGGAAAGGTAGAGAAGGGCCTGAATGTGTATCCTGACCAGAGTGGGAGATGCCGTGACTGCTTGTTCATACTGGAGTCTTGCCGAGAGGAAATACTCCGAGAGTTTCACCATTCGCGCCTTGTGGTGCATTCGGGAGGCACAAAGATGTATCACGACCTTAGTCACCAATTTTGGGGGAGGGGTATGAAGAGGGATGTGGCGGTATTTGTATCGAGGAGTCTTACTTGTCAGCAAGTGAAGGCCGAACATCAGAGGCCAACGGGTTTGTTGCAACCCTTGCCTATAGCCGAGTGGAAATGGGAGCATATTATGATGGACTTCGTTGTGGGTCTTCCTAGAACTCAACGGGGTAGTGATGCCATTTGGGTGGTAGTTGATCGGTTGACCAAGTCAGCGTACTTTATACCTATACGTGTGAGCAACTCAGCAGATTTCCTTGGTGACTTGTATATTCGGGACATAGTGAGGTTGCACGGGGTCCCAGTAATGATTGTATCAAATAGAGATCCGCGTTTCACAGCTCGGTTGTGGCAGAGCTTGCAGAGTGCCTTGGGCACTAGATTGACTTTTAGCACCGCGTATCATCCTCAGATTGACGGGCAATCCGAGCGTACTATTCAAATCCTTGAGGATATACTTCGAGGTTGTGTCATTGACTTCAAAGGGTCATGGGAGAGGCACCTGCCCTTAGTGGAGTTTGCCTATAACAATAGCTTCCAATCAAGTATTAGCATGGCACCATTTGAGGCCTTATATGGCCGACCGTGTAGGTCCCCTGTGTGTTGGGCCGAGGTGGGTAATGCACCTTTGTTGGGTCTAGAGTTGGTTCGGGAAACGACGGAGAAAGTGGCATTTATCTGTAAGCGGTTACTTATAGCTCAGAGTCATTAGAAAAGTTATGCCGATCGTACGAAGAGACCCTTGTCTTTTAAGGTAGGGGATCATGTGTTTTTGAAAATATCACCTATGAGGGGTTTAATGAGGTTCAGAAAGAGTGAGAAGTTGTCTTCTCGATTCATTGGGCCTTTTGAGATCCTTGAGCAGGTCGGAGAGGTTGCTTACCGTTTGGCGTTGCAGCCACAACTTTTCGGGGTTCATGACGTGTTTCACATTAATATGCTCTGGAAGTATGAGTCGGATCCATCGCATGTGTTGGATAGAGGTCGATGAGGATGCCTCGTATGAGGAGAGACCGGTGAGAGTCTTGGATACCCGGGACCAAGTCTTGCGAGGCAAGACAATTCCTTTAGTAAAGGTATTATGGAAACATCACAGAGTCGAGAAAGCGACTTGGGAGCGTGAATTAGAAGTCCGAGAGAAATATCCAGACTTGTTTGTTGGTGCCTCAGCATGTATTGAGATTTTAATTACGTTAATGAAATGTGATAACATTGTATATGTTTTAAATTGTGAAAACATTGTATATGTTATGGGAGTTTGGAGACATGAATTCGATATAAACATTGTATATGTTTTAAGAATATGGAATATTGTGTATGTTGTATCACTTTAGGGAGTATTGTATATATATTGAGTAAAGTTTGGAAAAAGAACTTGGGTTTGATTTAAACATTGTAAATGATTGAGAATTGTAATTGACATCCTTGATCCTAGAACTTGTACATCGAGTTGGTAAGAATGGATGACCGGTGAGTGGATCATAATGTAGAATTGGATATGCTAATGTTGTTGTGAATGGTTTAATAATGATTTTGAGCTCTATTTGAAATTTCAGGGATGAAATTCTTTAAGGGAGGGAGGTTATAGCGATCTCAATTTTGACTCGACATTTGTGGTAGTCCGGACTTGGATATATGGTTTATGTAGGTTGTTCATTGTCTTTTCCTCTTTACTCCTCCTTACAATTGGTTATTTGGATGTGTTGAGTGCGATTGAAACAGGTTGGTTGCTTAGTTTTTAAACCTTATGTTGCCCAGAATTTTGGTCCTCTGCTCGAGCGGCCCTTTCTGCGCTCGAGCGGGATTTGCAAACTCTCAGTACTTTGCACGTCTACAAAAGTACTAGAGGGGTGTTTTTTACACTCGAGCAGCATTTCCTACGCTCGAGTGGGTGGGCGCTCAAGTGGTCTTTCTTATGCTCGAGCAATTTGTCTGTTGTCTGCAAAAGTACTGGAGGTGTGCATTCTGCACTCAAGCAGGACCTATTGCGCTCGAGCGGAATAACTTTTTGTGTCTGGCGCTCAAGCGTCAAATCTTGGGCTCAAGCGGACTGTACGTATATCAGATATTCCGCTCGAGCGTCAAATCTTGGGCTCAAGCAGATTGTACGTATATAGATCGCAAAAATGACTTTTTACATCACTTTTTCAGATATTTTCTTCCAAAAACTCTAAAGTGAGACTCTCTGTCTCTAAAATACTCTTTTTTTCTACATTTTCTCCCAGATACGTTTATCTTTTCGCCCTAGTGCCTTTGGAAAAAGGGTAGAGCATCTTGGGAGCTTCACTTTGATCCAATTGAAATTTGGTTTCGGCGTCGTTGGAGTTTCGTTCTTGTTCCATTGGTCTTCTAAACTTGAGGTAGGGACTCTCTACACCTTAATGTGGGTTTTAACTTGGTTATAGGTCGTTGTGTGAAGATGGTGGGATTTGGAGATGTTTTGAGCAAACCTAGGGTTTGGGTTCAATTTTGAAAAGAGGGTTTTCTATGTAGGTGTTATATAAATGATTATGGGGTTTGGCTATGAGGTTATCATGTGTCAAAATAGTTGATTTTGGCCTTTGGGTTGATATTTGAAAAATGAGGAGTTTTGCCTTAAAATGTCTTGGATAATTATTTTGTACAAATAATGAAATTGGTATGGGGAATGTGAAATTGGGAGGATGTATACATGAATAGTGTTGTTGGATTTGTTTAATCACTCACCTATGGAAATTTGATGAATTATTTGTTATAAAGATTGTATATCTGTTTAGAGATAACTGTTTTGGGCTATGGGTGGAGGATAGTCATGATTGTTGTAAACATTGTATGTGGATTACGCGAATTGAAACTAATCCTTTAACCATTATCATTGAATATGATTATGAATGATATACATTGTATATGTATGATATTTGGGAGGAGAAAGGGGATGTACTTCGTTTTTGAGGAGAAGAAAGGGAATGGTCTTCATTGAACTAAGTTGGCCTGTGTGTTCAGGGTGAAAGTCTAGAAAACCATTTGTATACATGGGTGCCGATTCCCGCGGATGGAATTTTCGTAAAATGGCAAATAGAAATGAATGTATTGTGTGATGATTTTAATTTGTTAGAAACCTGTAAGGTGTATCCTCTATTGAGTAGATTAAATGTAGTGGATATATATATATATATATATATATTGGACTAAAATGAATGGAATGAAATGTAAGTTTGGCATATTATAGTTTTGGGAGAAAGTTATAAAGATTTTGTTGGAGGACAATGAAAATGTACATCATACTTATACCTCGTTAATTCTCATATACTGTGTTAGATTGTTTCTACTGGCTTTGGCTCACCCTACTTTGGGAAACCATTTTCAGGTACCGGTGACATGCTTTCTCCAAGGACGTAGCTTGGGAGGACCTAGGAGCTGGATGCTCTATTTTGTTGTTTTGTACTTAATGTTTATTCAAGCCAAGGCTTTATATGTACAGAGTTTATGACACTCTCTTTTGTTGTAACCAAGAAATGTTTGGAAAGGTGTAAGCTCGTAGGGCATTTATTTTTGTTGATTATTAACTGATAGTACATGCTATAGATTCAAGATGAACATTAATGAATGTATACTACATGTGTTATCTTTGGTAGTACGAACTCTGACAAATGAAAGCATATTATTTCTATTAACATTCTGTTTTAAAGGTTGGATTTATTGTAATAATTTGGGGGCGTTACATTATCAAAAGCTTACAAGTTACACTATAGTACAAGTGCATCAAATCAAGGCATCTACCATTACAAACATGTGTTATGTTGTAGAACTCATACCAAAATATCTATAGATCTGATTCTTCAGACCATACCATGTGCCCTTTCTTCCTTCCTTCTTAAAATGTCTATATGAATGTGTATGTATAGATATCAACATACTCTTGTATATGTCTAATTTAAACTGAGAGAGAGAATATAGTTGTTAAGTAAAATTTATAAGGATTCATGAATCACACATTTGGGCAAAAACAAATCAAGATTAGGGCAAACTAACAGCAAACAAAATAATCAATTCTAACAACAACAAAACAGAATTAGGGAATTGATTAACAATAAATTAATGCTTTCAAAAAACAAATTTCAAATTAGAGTTCTATTTTTCAAATTAGAGCTTCAAATTATATTCAAACTAGGACTTTGAAATTAGGGTTTCAAATCAGGTTTTTCAACAAACTTAAAAGGAAGATTTCGAAATTACCTTATATGATATCAACAGTGCAATCATCATCGTCGGAGATGGAGAAAGGTGAGGCCGTCGCCTTCTAAGAGAAGCGAAATCAAGATTGAGAATACGAGAGAGGGTGAGACACTGAGAGAGAGGGAGAAACAAAAAAAAAATCAAAATTAGGGCAAACTAACAATAAACAGAACAATCAAATCTAACAACATAATTGATTAAAAAAATAGGGTTTTATTTTTCAAATTAGGGTTTCAAATTAGGGGATTTTCAAAAAAATATTCAAACTAGGACTTTGAAATTAGGGTTTCAGATTCAGGCTTTGAAACAAACATAAAAAGAAGATTTCAAAATTACCTTAGATGAGATCAACGTGCGATCATTGTCGTCAGAGATAGAGAAAAGTGAGTTTGCGGTCTTTTGACAGAAGCGAAACCAAAGGCGAAATCGATATTGAGAGCAACAAAAAAAAAATCAATATTAGGGCACACTAACAGAAACAAAACAATCAAATCCAACAACAACAAATTAGGGTTTTATTTTTCAAATTAGGGTATTGAAATTAGGGTTTGAGATCAACAAACTTAAAAAGAAGATTTCAAAATTGCCTTAGATGAGATCAACAGTACCGTCATCGTTGGAGATGAAGAAAGGTGATAAACGAATCGGAGAGACAAAGAGCAATCTAGAGAGAGAGAGAGAGTTTCTACCTTTTTTTTCTTTAACATATATATAAATATAAATATCCACCGACCTTCTTTTTCTTTTTAGAGCATCTCCAATGATTCACCAATTTTTTCACCAAATCTGAGTAAAAAAAAAGGCAATTTCCTCAATCTGATACGAATAGCTCCAACCGTTGCACTGTAGCGTGTATCAAAACACTGGGGTCGACCGGTCGGTCGACCGTTTAAGGTTTTGAATTTTTTTTCCCCTCCCTTTCTATTTCCCATTTCTTTTTCCCTCCATTAAATATTTTCCATTTTTTGTTGCCTCCAATAATGATTTCCTTCCAAGAACTGATATAAACACATTATCCATGTACTATATACAGACAAGAGGTACGTTTATATCTGGAAGGGGACAGAATTGAAAGTAGAGCATAATGAGTACCTCAAATTCTTACCTGTTCACTTTATTTTCATTATCTTCTTCTTCCTTATCCTCTGATAGTGAGTCTGATGATGACAAAATTGTCACACTTTTGGGGGTTTATGAGATAAATAATGCTAGTATGATTCAGATTCTGCGATCAACTAATCGATCAAAGAAAAAAAGTGGTTCTGTTGTAAGACATAAGTACATACGTCGCAATAGATGGAAGGTATGAGCGATTGTTCGCTGATTATTTTGCAGCAAATCCAGTTTATTCACTACAACATTTTGGAGACGTTTTCGAATGCGTCGTCCTTATATCTGTGATTTTGAATGCTATTGAAGCACACGATCCATATTTTGTTCAAAAACAAGATGCAGATCATATTCTTGGATTGTCTCCCCTATAAAAGATGACTTCAGTAATGAGAATATTGTCATATGGAGTGGCAACAGATATAGTTGATGATTATATACGTATTGGGAAAAGCACTGCAATTCAAAGTTTGCAACACTTTTATAATTCAGTAATTGAAATCTTTGGACTAGAATACCTGAGATCTCCAACATCAATTGATATTGCTAGATTACTTGCTATTGGGGAAGTTCTTGGGTTTTCGGCTATGTTGGGAAGTTTAGATTGCATACATTGGGAGTGGAAAAATTGTACAAAAGCATGGCAATGTCAATATGTAGGCCATCAGAAAAGCCAACCATTATTCTTGAAGCAGTAGCTTCTTATGACTTGTGGATTTGGCATGCATTTTTTGGAATGCTTGGATCACAAAATGACTTGAATGTGTTGGATCAATCGCCCTTGTTTTCTGATCTTGCCCAAGGTAAAGCTTCCCATGTCCAGTACATTATTAATGGACACACTTATAACATGGGTTATTACCTTGCTAATGGTATATACCCTCAGTGGGCAACACTAGTTCAAACAATCTTTTCTTCCCAAGGAGCAAAGAAGCAACATTTTGCAATGATGCAAGAGTCAGCAAGGAAAGAAGTAGAGCAGGTATTCGGAGTGCTCTAATCCCGATTTGCAATTATAGGTGGTGCCGTACGTTTTTGGGATCTGAAAATGCTTAGGAACATAATGAAGAGTTGTATTATATTACATAATATGATTGTCGAAGATGAGAGATATGAGCATCTTGATTTTGATTATGATACTTCATCAACTAACTCACCAGTAGAACTTTCCTGAAGTACTAATAATGACTTCCAATCATTTCTCTCTCGTCATTTAGGTATTAGAGATAAAAATGCACATCATGCCCTCCGCAATGATTTAATAGAACATATGTGGCATCTTCACGGTGAAAACTAAATTCACCACGTGGACGCGAACATGTACTTTTGGTTATTTTTTGGAATGGGAGGTCATTACGCAAGGAAAGCTATCAGTGTTTGTTTGTTGTTAGTGCTCTTCATAATTTTGCCAATTCTTAAAATTGATTATCCAAGTACTTGACAAGTTCTGTTCTGATAATCCAATCCATAAATTTGACAATTTCATAAATATTGTGTGTTGATTATCTAATTCATAATTTACTAATATTGTGTTCTTATATATATCCACATATTAAATTACAAAAGAATTTCAGTTTTGATTACCATGTCTTAATCAGTTAGAAAAAAAATTACCAAAGAATTTGCAAATATATATTCAAAAGAATTACAAAATAATAAATGTACTATTCATTTATTGAATACCTCATGAAAATTAAATACCTCATTAATTTGACAATTCAATACCTCTATACAATCCAAAGTTGACAATTCAATGTACAATTCAAATTTGACAATTCAGTACCAAAGTGGCATATGAGTTATAGGTTTGGTGAATGCCTCATGACACACACCACCTTCCAACTACTTCATTTAAGCAATTTACCTACCCCATTACTTTCCTCTACCACCTACCTCATTTATTGACCCTCTATATACACTAATATTGGAGAGAAATGACTATAAAAAATTGCTCCACAAACTGCAAGCCAAAGCAGCAACAACCAAGATCAGTAAGCCAAATTCTGCTTCCAAAACACTCTATATTCTTTATATCCACTCAATATTAGAAGTGTGCATTGCAATAATTAGCAAGGCAGAGCAACTGAAGCACAAGCCAAAGAGCAGCACAAACCAATACAAATACAAAGTGTAATCCACAATAGGTGGGTCAACCGGTGGCTTGACCGGCTGGTCTTCTTCCGGTCCTCTTTTTTTTTTTTTTTTTTTTTCCAGTGTGCAGT
The DNA here is from genome assembly GCA_030407325.1 of Camellia japonica. NCBI lineage: Eukaryota > Viridiplantae > Streptophyta > Magnoliopsida > Ericales > Theaceae > Camellia > Camellia japonica. The sequence continues at coordinate 24,301 of JAPPVO010000038.1, forward strand.
TCCTTATTTGTTGCACTTTTGCACATCACACTTCACACCATTTGAGCTCCTCACATTGAATTTATTAACTTCTGTAATTCACCATTGATATTTAACACATTTCCAATAAATTTGAATAGATATTCACATCATGCCTAGAACAAAAAGAGCAAGACCAGAACATGGTGAAAGCTCAAACCCTCTACTACACCAACAATAACAACAATAACCTCAAATTGAGGCTTATCCTACTAATGATTTTCTCAGTTACAGTCATGAACATATCTTTCAAAGCTTCTCTAGCCGACCTATTGTAACCGTGAGAAGGGTTAATCTTCCACCTCAACATGATCCACTGTTAGTTAGCAAACCTGAGGTAATGGGGTGGGTAAATTTAATTAATTTACCACAAAAGGTATATCCATCTTGTGTCTTTATTTTATGTTCACTTGAGAGGTACTAATAAAGAAGATGAAACTTGACTCTTCTATCTTATGTGAAGAGTAATGGTATTCAGTTTGATATCCTCACTTTATCACGAATTATTGGAGTTAAGGAAGGGGATATGCATATCTATTTTCAAAGTGAGTCTGATCTACTTGACATTATTGGTAATATCAGTGACGTATATACTACTATTTGTGAGAACAGATTTATCGGGACTAATTTACAAGCAAAACATCTGAAACCCTACCTTCGGATTCTCCATCGGTGGATAGTAGAAAATGTCACTCCGAAAAGAGGACATTTTGATGTTGTCCCATATTTTAATGCTTATTTGTTATACTGTTTTGAAGTTGGCCAGAAATTGGATTTGTGCTACATAATAATGAAAGAAATGATGGCAGCAAATGTTGGTCAATTCATTGGCTGGTCACTACCTTTTGGGGCTCTGCTCACTAAAATTTTCAAACATTTTAAGATCCACCTTGTAGGTGAAGCAGAGATTAAAATCCCTTCGCCCATTTCGGAGTACACACTGACCTGTGCTGGTGGAGCTGACAATTTAATGGAAAGTCTTAATGCAGATGTCCCACCAGATGATGCTCCGGAAGACCCTCACGACAATGCGATGCCATCAATTGAACAACTTCAGTATTGGACTGATTTTTTGGCCATGGAAGAAGAACGGCATAATCAGCGCATTCAGTGGGAACAACAAATGGCAAATCAGGTCAATGCATTGGGTACTCAGTTTGATGCATTTGCCACAGCTCAGAACTCATTAATTCAACAACTTGGTGAGTTCCGTTTGGACAGTGAAAGATGTCATCAAGTGGTAAGCAATCGCATAGATCAAATTGAGCATCGTGTAAATGACATCTATCGGCACTACTTCCCTCCACCACCACCAGACAATGACTTTTGATTTGTTTGGATGAGAGATTGGATGAGAAGAAAAGTTCTGTGGTTTTTGTTTGTTCCCAGAATGTACTATTACATGAAGTATTTTCATTGTTTTCTTTTTTTGGAACAACTTTTTATATTTTGTTAGGACATTTTGCTTTATGAATGTAATGGATCTCTCTTTTAGAACATATTGGACAATTTTATTTGTTGGTGGTAATGCAAACATGAGTATTTTAAAAATATTTGTGAGCATGTTTTAAAAAAAAATAAAGTATACAAACAAAATTAATAGATATTTGAACTGTGAATAACACTTTTAACAAATTTGTTCATGTAATATTTAAATTTGACAATCTATGTACAATAAATTTACTTTGTGACCATGTTTGGTGTGTTGCTATCACTTTTATTTTCAAAGTTACTTTAGAATAAGTGTGTTTGCATTAAGATTTTAAGTTTTAAATAATAAAATCAATATAAATAATTCCAATACAACCCACCATCAACATGAACTGTTACTGTTTGTAAATAATAAAATCAATACAACCCACCATGAACATATATATAATTCCAATACAAAAATAAATTAAAATAGAATAAAATGCAATACAGAAATAGATCAAAATGCAAGAAATTGTTGATCGAATATGTAATGCAATACAGAAACAGTCAAGGAAATTAATTTGTTGATCGAAATAAGATTTGTTGTTGAAGCTCTTCATAGTACGCCCTTTGCATAGGATTTAAATTTGTCATGTCTATTGACATTATTCTATGATCTTCATTTCGTTGTCTTTTCATTCATCATAGATAAGATTTTAAGTTGTTCCTCCCTATCCTTGGCCCTTCTTCGACGCTCTGCAACCTTCTGTTCATGGTCTATCGCCTTTTGTTCATCGCTCAATAGTTCTAGCGGAGATAGATGATAATACTTAACAATTTTAGATTGGTTGGCAGCCATTTCATCAAATCTAACATCGTGAGTTGTTTGATTCTTTAACTTCTCTTTCGTAGACTTAGTACCAATTGGTCGTGTTGATGTATTAGTTGGTTGTTGGTTCTCGCAATATTGTAGTTGGGTTGAAAAGCCTCATCTTAGTTGGTGGATTTGAACCTTGATATGCATGTTGTGTGGTTTTTTTTGGTTATGTTCTAAATTCATCCCACTTACAACTTGGCTCAAAATATCCCAACTTGTATCAAATGTGAAGTGCTTTTTCTGTATTGTATGATACATCTGTGTCGCTTCAGCGATCTACAAAAAGAAAATTAAAAACATATCGATAACAAGTATACATTACAAAAGAAAATTGATATTTAATAATAGAAATAAAAATTACCATGTCTGCCATAGTTGTTTACATTGTTGCCTCAATTGAATTTGCTCAAGAAAACCAAAATTTATTAATTGCCTTTTGCATCATAGACCAACGTGTGAGACAAAGAAATACGGTTTCGATTTGATTCACCGCTCAATTGTGAATTAAAATAATGAGTACTCGTTCCCAAAATATTGCCATGGTCTGACTATTACCAGTAATGAGATCTTAAAAGACTGCCAACCAAGATCTACATAAGGTTTCATTTTCTATAATTATGAACGTTTTATCACAAGAAACACGAGAAGTTTCCGAATAAAATTAATATTAATGTTGTGCTCTGAAGTTTGTGATTCCTTAAACATTTCAAAATCTTCCATAGTTTGAAAAAAATTCAGTAGGATACAACATCCAACTTAGACAGAGAAATATATTCTAATGATATACACTGACTGAGAAACAGATAAAATACACTGAAGCTCACAAAGAAAATAGAAATTGTAATGATATTGTCAAACTGAAGCTCACAAAGAAATAAAAATTCTAATGATATAGTGAAGTTCAAAGATTGGTATATATTATAATCACAGTAACAGTAAGTTTGTCAAATACTCTGTAACATCAACGGTAACTTATTGGACTTGTAGGTGCAGAACGGCTATATTTGATACAAATTTAACGGAAAGTCCATGCAACTTTTCCATATTGCATTTTGATAGAAATTTAAATCTATATCAACCTTGAATTTATTGTTGAGTGCCACAAAAACAACCTAATTGTGAAGTAGTTCGCAGGCCACTAAACACTGAAGCACTGCAGAACAACTATGCAATTTTTTGTATGCAAGGGATGACCTTTGGGACGACCGGTGGGACGACCGGCTGGACGTTCGGCCGGTTGTCCAGTGGAGTTACCTCCAACGTAAACACATAGTGTTTTAGTTAAATCTGCTCCAGCTTCTCATTTTAGTGAAAGTTTTGGCTCATTCTCAATTTGATATCCTTTTGGTGAAACCGTTGGGGACATAAAAGTGATATTTTTTCATCAAATTCAGATATGGTGATGAATCTGATTCATCGTTGGAGATAGTCATTTATTTTTGCTTGTGCATGTGCATCCACCGACTTATACTGCCAATGAAATTCTTCTTTTATTTCCAAATTTGTTAGTATTTTTTTTTCTTTTTTTCAATTTGATAGTTTGAGATGTTCTAAATAAGTGTATTTTTTGACTTTTTATAAATAAATAAAAAATATATGTAGAAAAATAGAGAGAGAGGTTGATTGATGTGACCTAAAAAATTGCATTTATATAGTTTAACCCAAATAAAGCTTAAAGGTTGTGACTTCCTTTTTTTTTTTTTAACAAATTTTTATTTTTTAAAGAAACAAATTTCTTGTTTGGTATATGAGGTCTCCTTCATACTTACATCTCTCCATATTCATTCATACTTTTCTTGTGAACTCAAATTTAAGCTCACATCGATGATCTGAACCGTTTACTTTCTAAGTTTCGTAATAAAAGTCATCCATGCAAAGAATTAATTTTATCGAACATCTATAAACATAAAAACAAATCACATTTTGTTTTATAAAATGAATAGCAAATAGGATTGTAAAGTCAAACAATTCATTTTGTAAAACAAAGCATTATTTGTTTATGTATTTATAGTTGTCAATAAATCTAATTTTTATATAATAACTTTTACTATGAAGCTTATGAAGTATACGATTTGGATCATCAAAGTGAGGGGTGGTTTGGGATGATCTAAATAAGTGCACCTTTTGACTTTTTATGAAATATGGGTTAGGCATGGGTTGGGTTTGAAGTGATGTGGTAGAGAGATGATGTGACTTAAATAGGATAGTGACTTTTTGACTTTTTTAAACAAGGCCTGAGTCTGAATTGAGACCCACAAGAGAAGTATGAATGGATATGAAGTGTGAAGGGGTGTTTATCTCAAATAAATACTAACATAATAACCATGTTGTGCACATTTTTTAGGGGGTAAGAGTATCTTCAATGGCAAGTCATTGGAACTGCTATTGTCATAATTTGGCAGTAGTTGACAAAAAGCTTGCTCCAATGGCAAGTTATGGCAAATTTGACACAAGTTTTAGAAGTTACCATAACTGCCAACTCACAACAAAAATTTCCCCCCCTCCCTCCCAGCAAAACATCCCTGCCTTCCTCACGCCCACCATTTTTGTAGAACGAAAGCTAGCTGACTGGACATCTCACACACACCAGTTTCTATACCAAAATGGCAAAAATGATAGCTCTCCATTGGAGCACTATTGCTATAATTTGAGTCAAATGCTACTATTCATTACCATAATTGGGCAATAGAAAAATGCTATTGTAACGCCCTCAAAATAATACTACAAATCCAACTCATAAGAGAAGTAATAATAGAATGATATGCTTTCATTCATCAGAGTTCGTACTTACAAAAGGTAACACATGCAATATATATTCATAAATGTACATCCTGAATCTATAGCATGTAATACCAGTTAATGATCAACAAAATAAATGTCCTACGGGCTTACATCTTTCCAAGACATTACTTGGTTACAACAAAAGAGAGAGTCATAAGCTCTGTACATATTACGCCCTTGGCTTGAATAAATATTTAGCACAAAACAACAAAATAGAGCATTCAGCTTCTAGGTCCTCCCAAGCTACGTCCTTGGAGGAAGCATGTCACCGGTACTTGAAAATGGTTTCCTAAAGTAGGGTGAGCCAAAGCCTAATAGAAACAATCTAACATAGTATAGGAGAATTAACAAGATATAAGTATGATGCACATTTTTATTGTCCTACAACAAAATCTTTATAACTTTCTCCAAAACCATGGTATGCCAAACTTACATTTCATTCCCTTATTTTGGTTCAATAGATACATCCACTGCATTTAATCCACCCAACAGAGGATACACCTCACAAGTTTCCAACAAATTAAAATCAATCACACCATGAACTCACTTCTATTTGCCATTTTACGGAGGTTTTGTCTGCGGGAATCGGCACCCATGTATACAAATAGTTTTCAAGACTTTCAATCTGGACACACAGGCCAACTCAGTTCAATGGAGTCCATCCCCTTTCTTCTCCTCAAAACATGGAGTACATCCCCTTTCTTGTCCCAAATATTATACATATACAATGTACACAACTCCCAATTTCACATTTTTTATACCAATTTCATTATTTGTACAAAACAATTATTCAAGATATTTTAGGGCAAGCTCCCCATTTCTCAAATATTAACCCAAGGGCCAAGATCATCTATTTTGACACAAAATAATTTTATATCTAAACCCCATAATCATTTCTATGACATCCACATAGAAACCCTTCTTTTCAAATTTGAACCAAATCCTAGATTTGCTCAAAACATCCCCAAATCTTATTCATATAACAACCCATAATCAAGTTTAAACCCATATTAAGGTGTAGAGAGTCCATACCTCAAATTTAGAAGACCAATGGAGCAAGAACAAAACTCCAACGACGCCGAAATCAAACTTCAATTAGATAAAAAAGAAGCTCTCAAGATGCTCTACCCTTTTTCCAAAGACACTAGGGTGGAGAGATTAACAGATCTAGGAGAAAAAGTAGAGAGATTGTGTATTTTAGAGAGAGAGAGTCTCACTTTGGGGTTTTTGGAAGAAAAGATCTGAAAAAGTGATGTAAGAAGTCATTTTCGCGATTTGATATACGCACAGTCCGCTCGAGCGCAAAAGTTGACGTTCAAGTGTCAGACACAATAAATTGTTCCGCTCGAGCGCAAAAAGTCCCGCTCAAGCGCAGAATACACATATCCAGTACTTTTGCAGATGACAAACAAACCGCTCGAGCGCAAGAAGGGTCGCTCGAGCGTAGGAAACGCCACTCGAGCGTGTAAAACACCCCTCCAGTACTTTTGCAGGCGTGCAAAGTACTGAGAGTTTGCAAATCCCGCTCAAGCGCAAGAAAGGCTGCTCGAGCGGAGGACCAAAATTCTGGACAACACAAGGTTTGAAAACCAAGCAACCAACCTGTTCCAAACACACTTAACATGTCCAAATAACCAAATTTGAGAAGGAATAAAGAGAAAAGGCAATGAACAACATTTAGAGACCATAAACTTGAGTCCGAACTACCACAAGTGTCAGGTCAAAACTGGGATCGTTATAGCTATTATAGCATTTGCCATTGGAGATGCTCTAAGTATCATGTTATGCACATATTTAAATAAAAATCAAAATTTAGTTTGATAATTAAATAACAATAATTTTTTAATGTAAAAATGATAATTAGGAAATTAAATAAATTATGACAATATTCATCCTAATTTTGATTTAGGTAGAATTTATAAAGAGAAAAGAAAAGGAAAACAAAATTTTAAAAAATATAAAGTAAATTTAATGAAATACTTATAGGGGAATATTTATCTTATAACTAAAAAGAAAAATGGTACAACTTTAATTTTCTGAGTCATAACTAAAAAAAAAATCATAATTAAACACAACATAAATAAAAAAACTCATGAATCATAATTAAAATAATATCATAACTAAAGAATAAAATGACATAATTAAGGATGCATATAATATACCTTTTTTAAAAGAGTGTATATTAGAATCTTTCTGCTTATAGTGGCAAACACATTTTTTTTTATTAGCAAATACAAATTAATCAGATTGACATTAGTACATGCTCATAGACCTCACTAGTGTGAGAAAATTAAAAAATACAAAAATTTGATTGATCTCATAGTACAAAAATCTTCATAGTGCTCCTACTTAATGGGAAATCGCAACCCATACTAAGTGGGTCATTCATTGTGGTTTTCTAATTATTTAACATAGATGAGTTATTGTAACAACCCCAACCTATGATTAGCCTTTAATCTATGATTAA
>JAPPVO010000039.1:0-19915 GCA_030407325.1 Camellia japonica
AGAAGCAGTCATTCCACTAGAAGTCGGCATCCCAGGGATCCGAACCCAGGGAGTTGAGAATGGGACTAATGATATACTCTTAGCCCGAGATCTGGATCTTTTAGAAGAACGAAGAGAGAAAGCTGCAATTCAGCTCACAGTATACCAGCAACAGCTTGCCAGAGCTTACAACAAGAAGGTCAATCCAAGAGATTTTCAAGTCGGCGACCTAGTCTTGAGAAAAGTCGTCGGCAACAAGAAGGATCCCAGAGAGGGCAAGCTTGGCCCAAACTGGGAAGGACCCTACAGAATTACTTCGGTATTAGGCAATGGAGTTTATCGGCTTGAAGATAATGAGGGCAAAGCATTACCAAGACCTTGGAACACTTGTAATTTGAAATTTTTCTATCATTAGATATGCATTATTTTTGGCCGATGTCATCAATAAAATCTTTTCAGAATTCTTCAAACACATATGATTGATAAAGATACATAATATTGTTTCTGGAGACATGAATAATGAGAACCCAAGTGGAACTCAGGTTCACATTGGGGCAGAGAGACAGAGAGAAGGCAGAGCTTAACACTTGTTGAAATTTGTAGCAATTTAGAAGTTAAAGTTAAGCTGAGATGGTTCCTTATCTTCACTTGTTGAAATTTGTAACAATTTACAAGTTGAAGTTAAGCTGATTCCTTATCTTCACTTGTTGAAATTTGTAGCAATTTACAAGTTGAAGTTAAGCTGATTCCTTATCTTCACTTGTTGAAATTTGTAGCAATTTATAAGTTGAAGTTAAGCTAAGATGGTTCCTTATCTTCACTTGTTGAAATTTGTAGCAATTTACAAGTTGAAGTTAAGCTGAGATTATTCCTTATCTTCACTTGTTGAAATTTGTAGCAATTTACAAGTTGAAGTTAAGCCGAGATCACTGTTTCTCTTCGCTTGTCAAATTTTTGTAGCAATTTACAAGTCGAAGCAAAGCCGAGAGTTATTACTTAAACACTTATAGCAATCTACAGGTTGGTTAGATCAAAGAAAATGCTTAACACTTGTTGAAATTTGTAGCAATTTACAAGATGACGTTAAGCCAACATATGATCATCTATTGAAATTTGCAGCAATTTACAAGTTGAAGTAAAGCTAAACACTTGTTGAAATTTGTAACAATTTACAAGTAGATCATTGTTTAGCACTTGTTGAAACTTGAGAAAAGTTTGCAAAGTTAACATTGAATAGTATATGTTTTACACTTGTTGAAATTCATGAAAAGTTTGCAGGTCAGTATCTTGCCGAAGTAAAGCTTGTAGTTATTATACCCGAGGTATGTAACCCCGAGAAGATTGCACAAAGGAGGCAAAGTATGAAAGGCATGCAAAAAATTCTAAGTATAGAACCATGCAGAAGCAATCAAGAGAAATTAAAGATTAAAGCATCCATAGAAAAGCAGTTGCAGTTGTGTACAAAATAAGGCACTACGGCCTACCAAAAGTAATTGTTCAGAAGTTACAAAGAAGGCACATCGGCCATGAAGAGAACTCATACTATTTTCAGAAGAAGATAAACTTAAAGCTAGGATTCCTCAACAGTGGCGGTTGGTTGAGTCTGGGGATCAGATGATGCTGGGTAGATACCTCGGCAGCCTTTTCCGCCTCGATCTCGGCGTCGATCTGAGCAAGGGTTTCCTCAATACTTTTTTCGGCTACAGGAACGTCGGAGGAAGCCTGCTCCGGAGTAGCTTCCTTGGCAACTTCATCACCTCATCGTCTTGAGTCAGGTCCAAGACCTACTCATTCAAAGAAGGAAACTTAGTCCCAGCAACTCCTTGGATTTTCTTACCAATGCCTCATCCTCACCCTCCTCCTCATCTTCAGACTCAGATTCAGATTCTCCTTCAGGTTGACTTGGAGGAGAAGGTGGGGGGAATGGAAGAGGAATAGCGTCAGCATTGCGGAAAAGTGAATCGGCAGGGAGGTCAAGTTTCTTTATCATGGACATCCAACCAAGGAGAAGCCCCTGTTGCATGCCTGCCTGACTTGCAGTTTGTAGTCTTCAGTGACATCGGCTATACCCTGGGCATAAGCCTTCTCATCAGCTTCTTTGATTTCGGCTTCTTTCGTGGCCAAGGCCTCCTGAAGCTCTTTCTCGGCCTGGGCCGCTTTTTCCTCGGCCTCTTTCTTTTGGGATTCAGCAACTATCTTAATGGCCTCGGCAGATTCAGCCTTTTCTTTGGCTAAGGTTTGGGCTTTGGTGGCAGCCTCAGCCTGGTCTTCCAGCTTTTTCATTTTTGAATGAAGAGTTTTGTTCTCCTTTTTAAGGGCAAAAACCTCCCTCCTCATGTCGGCCAACTTCTCCTGATTTTCAAAAGCTTGCATGGAGAGAGAGTGGGCATGTTGAATGGCCTCAAAGAACACAAGGCAAAATTGTTACAAATTTTACAAAGTGAAAGAGAAGACAAGTTCCACGTAAAGGCACTTACTTGGACAGAGCGTTGAAGCATAAAGGCATAGTTCTCGTACTCGTTCATCTTGGCATTCCGCTCAAGATCACCTGGGAGAAGTAGAGCAGTACTGAGTGCTACGCCGACGTTGATGTCATCGGCGCTATCGCTGGCAAGAACAGGCTTATCTTCTAAAGTAATTTCAGGTGTCCAGGGGACTTTTGGTATTCTGGACCCCCGAGGTCGTCGCAGACGATGACCTCGGCTTCTTTGATTGTGTGGACTCTGATGGCTGTGTTTCAGCAGACCTTTTTGTGGAACGGAAGCAGTCTTCCCGCTCCCAGCCAATTGTGAAATTGGCAGGGTATCCTCAGTCTCAACTACAGTGGCTTTGGCCTTTGGCTGAGCCTTTTTGGTTCTTTTCGGCTTTGTGGGGGCATGCTCTGTGTTGGCTGAGCGTCAACATCAGTGGAGAGGTCGGCCAGAAGATCCTGGGCAACAGGTTTTGCACGACCCATTTCGGATGTAAGGACAAGTCTTCGCCGACGTTTTCGTTCTTGTACTGGGATCAAGTATAGGGTCGAAGTAGATGGCTGATTGGTTGGGTCAAATGTTGATCCTTGATCTGTTCGAGATGTAAAAGCGGTTTGAGTTGTGGCAGTAGTAGGAGGAGAAAGGCTTTTCTTCTTCTTTTGGGGACGTCGGGCAAAATCGATTTGTATGTTGGAATAAAATTGAGAAGAAGAGGCGCTTTTCTTTTGTGAACTGGCAAGTCCAGGAGTTTTTTCAGGTCCTTGCTGGGAACGTAAGATTGGCGAAAGTTTTTCGATGGCTTGCGAACATCTGCAAGAAGAAAACAAACATTAGAAACAGATAAAATATTGAAGACTTGAAAAGAAATAACTAAGTATTGATACTGGGTTCTTACCCTTGCCCTCTTTAACTGTTCGAGGAAGAGGGTAAAGATGGGCATCCTCGTCTGGGGCAAACTCCCAATTTTAGAGGTAATGAAGTAGTCATCTCCAGCCCCTTGTTGGAGTCTGGGAGGTCGGCTACGATTTTGAATTCGGTGGACCTCGGCTTGAGGTAATAGACGAAACCTTTTTCTTTCAAGTTAAGGGCACACATGGTATAACAATATTGGATGTCGGCAAGGGTGATCTAACGTTCTCTTGCCTAGCTAAGGCTATGATACCATTAATCACTCGATAGGAGTTGATGGTAAGTTGCATAGAGTTCAACCTGTAGTAGTGGAGAACTTCACGAAAAAGGGGATCAAGTGGAAGCCTGAGTCCACATTCAGTGAAAGCAACAATGGGAAAGGGCATTGTATCATCTGTGGGCATGATAGAGTCGTCATCCCCAACCAGCCTCAGATGGACGTCGGCAGGAATGGCGAACTCTTCCCTAAAGTATTCAAGTTTGGTTGGGGTATCTGCCCTATGTCTCCACATCCCCATGATATCGGCGTGAAGGTATTCTACTTCAGAAAGAGGATATTCTTTAAGGGTTTTTTGGGACCTCGGCTCTAACCTAGGTGAATGTTGGTAAGGATTGTTTCAGTTTTTCCTAAGAATTGGTAGGTTCTACAGACAAGTCCCAAACCTAAATCTATGAAAGTAAAGATTGGGGGCACAGATCTGGAAGGAAACACAGAAAACACGAAACAAGAACAAAGTTTCAGAATCAAGAACAGAGGTAGGGTTCTCAAAAAGAATAAAAAATACAAGAAATACAGGCTCAAGAACGGTGGCAAGAAAGTGGTGTGAAACAGTGCAGAGTATACAAGACATGAGCGAAATCATGGAATAGACGCATCCAGATGAATATTTCAGTAAATCAAAGGTTTGAATAAAGCAGTAATGGCAGCAAGTAAGCAAAAGAGCATAGAAGAATTGAGAATGAAAGGAACAGAGGCTTACCAAGAAAAGTGGAGCGGTATGAAGGTCGTCGAGGTCAGGCGACGGTTGCAGACACGACGGAACGGCGAAAGCTTCTGCTGGAATGGAAGAATGGAAACAGTTGCAAAGCTTGGAGCTTGAGCAATGTGGATTTGAGAAAGAGTTTAGAGAGAGAGAAAGCAAGAAAATCGAATGTAAAAGTGAAGAAAAGAAGATGAAAGAAAAGTTTTTGTCAAAAACTTGAAACGGCGGCAAAACAGGGCATTTAATGTGCCTGGAGCAACGCACACGTCAGACGGCGCAGACAAATGAAAGACGGCTTACAAGCGCGTCACAGGCACGAGCCAATGAAGATGAAACGCGTAAGTGGAACGGCTGAGAAGTGATGCATGACAGCTCATGCGCGTGGGAGAGTTCATTTGAATTCTTGTTCTTGAAAGAAGACATGTCGGCCTGAAGAACATGATCTCGGCTGAGGGGTTCATAGCCGACGTATGAATAGAAGGAAGGAACGATATAGGTTCCATCACCTCAGAATGCCGAGGTAATAGAACCTAGGGGGCAGTTGTGGGGATATATTTTCTGAGTACCAACACGTGGCAAGGTGACGCCGACGTGTCAGCCGAGGTGCCACGTGTCGCGGTAGTTATGCCGAGGTTATCTCGGCAAGGCCGAGGTTACCTCCGAAGACATCGGAATCCGAGATAAACAGATAAAGGACAAGAGTCCTAGAATGAAGAAAGACTTCAGGATGGATAAGGATAACACTCTTAGGGAGTCTATCCTTATCTCTTGAGGAGTCCAAAGTAAGTACAGAATTGGAGTCCATAGAAGTCATGCTTCTAGTAGGACTAGGATTGTATTGACTATAAAAGAGAGGCACCCCCATGGGTCTAAGGTATGTTTTTATATACTGAAGCTAGTGAGTTGAGTACTTGATTATCTTTGAGAGATATACTGACTTGATCGTCGGAGTGCCCCCGGTGGAAGAACCACCACCGGAGCCTTCTCTTTCTGTGCAGGACAGTAGGGTGCCATCTATTCTGCCTGTGCTCTACAGCTGAATTACTAAGGTGGGTAGTGTGATCGGAAAATCACTCACACATCAGGTATTGGACAGATGCCTCCGCCAAGCCAAGGCAGTAGCTTGGGAGGATTGGAGCAAGAGCTTCATTTTGTTTGCTTGTTAGTATTTTGTACAAGTCTAGGGTTTCACTTGTATTGAATTTAAATCTATTTTAATGTAACCAAATACAGTCTTGGAAAGTTGTAACCTTCAGGGCATTTCTATTATTTGTTTAACTTCTATCTCATATTTTTATTGTTGGCACATGCTATAGATTCAGGATTAGGACTTATGAATATATATTCACATGTGTCTCCTCTTTTGTATAAATGCGTCTCATATAGTAGAAGGTTATTATACTCGAATTTATATTGTCATTTAATTGCCGTTATGGATGGTTTATTGTATTAAATTTCGGGGCGTTACACAGAGGATCCATCTAGGTATCTCATTTTATAATATTTGCATAAAGTTATACAATTTTATGCATATATATTTTTTTGGATTATAGTATTACTTACAGTAACTCTACTGCCCTAGAAAAAAAAGAGATAGGAAAGTTACCATGAAAGTATGTGTGTGGCTGAAATTAATTATTGTGTTGTGGGGTTCATGATTTTGGATACTTTTTCTGGGTCTATAGTCTTACTATATTACTATACATTTTGGTTTTATAGCTTTCATGATTTTTTATCTCAAAAAATTTATTTCCCATTTGAGTAAAGGGTTTGCTTTTATCTTTGTAAATTGTATATTTCTCTCTTTCTCTAATTTTCACTATTTTTTATAGTGTATCATCTTTGTTTTAAATTCATTTTACATTTATTACCTTCGTTTACTCTACACAAGAAAAGTGATCTGCATTGTTCATAAAAACTATTACACATATTTCTACAACAAAATGATGTAACGTTTAAATCTAAAGAATTATCATTATCTACTTATAAAAGTACAAAAATATAATTTATTAAAAAAAGTACAAAAATAAAAATGTATAATGCTAATGAAATACTATCTCTATCAAAAAGGGATGTTTTCTTAGATTTTTTAAACAAATAAATAAATCTATATCTATGTTCAAGGCAATGGTGTATTGAGTTGGATGGAGGAACAATGGACAAATAATAATAATAATAATAATAATATAATTTAAACAACTAATCTATTATTTAACAAGATTTCAATAATTTTGAACATCTAAATGATCTTATAGACAACTTAAAAGTCCAATTCTATTTGAGCAAAAAATAAAATATAAATATATATATATATATACGCATATAAAGAAATTTAATAGCAAAATAAAAGTTAAGCAAATAAATTGTAACAATCATTAAAAAAGACACAAAATAAAAAACAAAACAAAACAAAAAGTTATAAATGAGTCACCGTAATATGTAAGAAGAGTTTTTTTTGTGGTGTGTGTGTGTGGTGTGTGGTGTGTGTGTGTGTGTGGGCAATTAAATTGTGATATGACTGCAGTACATAATCGAATGCTTAAAACATTTAACATTGTATGTAATGTTTTATATTACATACAATAGTATTATATAAGTGTAGTATTAATATGTTTTTAATCTAATACATAGATTGAGACAGAAATCATATACTCCCTCCGTCCCAAAATATTAGTCCCTTATTCCATTTTTCATTGTCCCAAAATATTAGTCCCTCTTCTAAAATCAAGTACAAAAATAATATAAATTTCCAATTTTGCCCTTCTTTTAAATTAATAAACAATATAAAAAGTACAATTATGCATTGATATTCTCAAAAAATGTACTATCAAAAGGTCATTTTGGAAAATCAACTTTTTTCAAATGCAATGATTGTATTACCAAAAAAGTTGGATTCCCCAAAAGGACCATTATTTTGGGACGGAGGGAGTACAATTCTTGAAAATTTAATTTATTAAGAAAAATTTGCATTATTAAATTTATTATTGTCATACATAAATTTTGTAAGTGAGATTTATTAGTCAATAATTGTGAGGTTAATAAAGAGAATGGCTAGAAAAATATGCTCATGTATGCAAAAAAAAATGATGTAAAAAGCTTAAAATATGTGTTGGGTACTGTCTGAAGGTTGATTTGAGAAGTAGCTCGAGGAAGAGGGTTACACTTTTCATTCTCTTACTATTTTATTTTTTCAGTTTTTTTATTTGGTAAAATAAAATACAGAGTATTTGGTAATTGACAAATGTGATTTGTTATATTATTTAATGAATTCTAGCATAAGGCTAATTATAATTATGAAACTCCAAAAGTAGAATGTGTTCATATTTTAACATAAGTGCAATTTCTATAATTTGCATTATTATATGTCTTTAATTTTACCAATTGCATTATAAAACATTTTTATAATGTGAATGATTCAGATCATCAATTCTAGTTCTAAAATAAACCCATCAAACTCAAACACTCTCTCAAGTTGGATAGTCATCTTGAGATAATCCAAACCCTATATATTTAATGTGGAGAACACACCATCAATGGCCATGCAAAAACAAAAAAAAAAAACAAAAAACTTTTTAAATGTAATAGAGGTGAAAATAATTGAAATTTATATGATTGTAAATAGTTTTTTCTTTCACATTTAATTTCAAAATTAATTTTTATTTATTTATTTACGACCGTGCATAGCATGGGCATTATGCTAGCATATATTAAGGAAAATGAGGTTTCTAATTAGAACAGTCTTGTAAAGCTCAAAACCGTCATACTATGTTTAGGGGTATTTTTTTTAAGGTCCCTGATATTATGATTTTATAATATAAAGGACATCAACTATTTTCATGATGTCTAAGATCCCTCAACATCAATCCAAAGAAATTTCAGTCCAGAGAAAATTCGATTCAGAGAAAATTCAACCAGAGAAAATTCTCTGGTCCAAATCAGAGAAATTCAATTCAGAGAAATTCAATTCTGTCTGAAATTTACCTCTCATTCTAGCCAAAATGAGGTGTACAGTTCTAGAAACCACAATCCATGAGAGACAGAAAATCTTCCTGTGGAGGTTAGTCTCAGCAAAAATCCAAATAGACTCCTCTGAATGTCCCTTCTGCAGAGCGGAACCTGAACTATAGTCCATCTGTTCTTCGTAGGCAAACCCATCAAGATGATTTGGTTTGCCAAGTTGGGTATTAGGACAGATGATTTCTCCCACCTATCATTCTCATATTGGATCAACCATATTCTCACTCCATCCTTGATATTTGGAGTTTCTCCTCTAAGCAAGTCAAATTTTGTGCTTTTTGCAGTAATTCTCATGGAAAAAACTTGGCTTTGGAGAAACAGAGCCATCTTTTGCTGTCCAAAGGTTGAACCAGAGAAATCTCAAAATTTCCCTGGACACATGAGAAATTTCAAAATTTCTCTGGACTCCCCAAACCCAAAGAAATTCTCAGACAAACATTTCCAGAGATTCTCCCACCTAGAGAATTTCTCTGGACTCCACAACCCAGAGAAAATTCCCAGCCAGAGAAATTCTCTCAACCCAAAGAATTTCTCTGGGCATGACCAGATGCAATAGCTGAGTTGAAATACGGTGATACAGTCACCCTGCCGCCAAAGTATGCCTGAAGATGCAACAAACTATCTTGAATCACTACTTAAACATAAAATTCATTGGAACATGATAACTTGATTTTTTGTGTTCCATAAGAGCATGCATCAAATGAAAAACTTGCATGGCTGCCCAATCAGGATAAACATGAATGTTGGTCTGATCCTTTGAATTTTCTCTGGGTTGAATCCAGAGAAATTTGAGAAATTCTTGGGGCATGAGCTCCAAGACAGACCACAACCTTGCAGCTTCGTAGAGTTGGATCCCAATTTGCATGTTGAAGCTTCGTTGCAGTCTGCCAAGTACTTTCCAGAAACGTTTTCAAGCCTCGGATGCGTAACAACGTAGCAAGTCGTCGCAGCGGCCTGAACAAAAATTCAAATTCATTAACACACTTGCACCTACTATAAATACTTACAATAAGATATATAAATTAAGTGTATATCATCAAAAATTTGAGCGAGTGATTAATAAACACTACCTGAGGAATTGTCTTCAAGAACTTGGAAGCCAAGAAGAATACCAGATCTGCATATTTTATCGCTTCAATTTTACAACCTCAAGACTCAACTAGATGCGTATATATATATATATATATATATGCATGAATCTCAGGTTTAGAGAATAGTAGCGACCTGTTATGAGGCCGGGTCGCGGATCCGGGCGGCGCGGAGGTCTGCGACGGTGGCGGAGCGGAGGGAGGAGTCGGAGGAGAAGGTGTTGAGGAAGAGGTCGTAGAGGAGGGTGGAGGAGCAGAGTTTGTTGCCTTGGATCTGGAAGACAGTGGGTGAGAGGAGAAGAGAGAGAGAGAGAGAGAGAGAGAGAGAGTAGAGTAGAGACAAAGAGTCAAATTTCTCTGATATATGTTTAGGGACCTTAGACATCAAAAAATAATTTTGTGGATCTCTTCCATTATGAAAAGTGGGAGAGGGACCCTAGACCAATTTTTCCCTATTTTTATAGATTTTTTATTTTTTAAATAATTAAAAATCTTCTATTGGCTAGCTTTATTTTAAAAATAAATAAATAATCTTATTATGCTTTCGTATATACATTTCAAAAAGAAAGCTAATTAATCTATTTGGAAATTTGAAAAGGAAAGTTAACTAATTAATTTTAAAATTAAAATTTTTTGTACCACTGAAATATAGAAATCAATTCACATTTTCTATAGATTTTTTTTTTTTATCTGGATGTTTAATAGTTTTATATGCATCGACGTTCCAATCTATGTATCTATATTATAGCAAAGAGACATTCCATTAATAAAGGCAATGAAACCTCCAAAGTTTCATCTGAAAATTTTAAATTTTAGTAATTAAATAAAAATATTTACACATTTCAAAAGAAAAACTAATTAATCTATTTAAAAATTAAAATTTAGAAATTTGAAAAGAAAAATTAACTAATCAGTTTTGAAATTTAAATTTTGTACCATTAAAATATAAGAATCAATTCACATCTTTCATAAATTTTTTATCTTGATGTTTAATAGTTTTATATGTATCGACATTCCAATCTATATATTTATATTATAGCAAAGAGACATCATTTGTGGATCTTTTTAATTTTAAGTCAATTTCTTTTTCGGGACAAAATCAAAGCAACTTTTTAAAACATAGCTAGTAAAAAAAAAAAAAAAAATCGATAATTTTTATTTCATAAGTAGCATAGGTTGAATTTTATTTTATTTTTTTTAAAAAAAATTGAACATTCCCTTTGTTTTTGTTTTTTCCTGACTCGGAAAAATAACCATTTAGATTGATTAGGTTTCTAAACCATCCAAAAATATTCTACTGATATGGCACTTTTAGATGGAGTCATTAACTAATTAAAAATAAAAGAAAATGTCTGAAGTATTCAATGACATTTTTAAAATTAAAAGCCATCTTAACAAGTATTTTGTATAGAAATGAATGCCCCTAATTCAACTATATCATTTGTACAAGAATGTTGTATAAATTTTCTGCTGATATAACTTATTAACTCACTATTTCATTATATTGAGATACGTTGTAATAAAAAAAAAAACCTCAACTTGTATAGCACTAATAAAATAAAAATAGAACTTCAACATTTAACATAATTCAATAAATTAACAGATCATTTCTGCAAACTTCAGGCATGAATTACTAATTGAACATTCAATTTAAATACAAAACTCTAAATCTATATGTATTTTTTGTAGGTACTTTCAGTATTTACAAATATCTAACTTCCCATTTCTCATAGGAATTGGCAACCCCTCCATGTAATTGCTCTTGCTCTTGATCTCTGAAACAATAACTAGAATGTCAACTGTAATCACCTCATTCTTGATAATTCCTAGCATTACACTGTCAATCGACGTGCCATTTAGGCCATTTGGTACAATGAAAACATTTCTGAAAAATAAAATACAATGGCAATGGTAATGATTATGACGATGGCAACAACATGCCCAAGGAGAATTGCCTTCTAGAAGATGAAAAGTCATGAAAACATAGAGTTGTGCCCATGAGTTCGCCACCTAAGAATTTTTCTACATCTCATCTTCAAGTTTCTCCAGAAAAGAAAGCACATACCTTTCTGCAAGAATTTCCAACCATGTTCAGAATTTGCAGGGTAAACTCTTCACTTATTCTCAAAATAAAATGCCCTCTTTAATTGTCGTTAGCAGCCATTCTTCGATAAAGTTTCATACAAACAATCTTATAGCAAAACATGATTTCATCCAGATACTGAAGCAGGACTCACTCTGCAAACCTCGGTATTAAAGCCACAATCCATTAAAAACAGCAGCCAAGCTCTCTGCTGTTCGGAGAGTCGATCCCTGGGGCCTTTAACTTCAACAAGCTTGGCTTCACCACTATAATCACCATGGAAGCGCCATAACAATAAATCAGGCATTCCACTAGACCAGCTCCGGTAACCTTGAGCCAAGTGCCGGCAGATTGAGGCCAAACAAGGGCCACCAATACATGTCACAGCTGCCCGAAGCTCAGATAGTAAATGTCGGTCCCAGTTGACTCCGCGACAAGCTGTTCCTAAATGTGATTCCCATGATGTAACAAGGATCTCTTCAGCCATTCCATCATAGATTTTTTCAAGTAGTGGCTCTAGGAGACTCTTTCTTGCTTCATAAAACCCATCAGTATCCAAATCTAAAGGGGCAGTCTGCAAAATGAATGGCCTCAGTTTGAAAATGAAGCAATAGAAGAATCTTTTGACAAGGAGTACGTAAATTGGATATATGTATAGAGAGAGGGAGAAAATATATATATATAGAATATATTACTTGTCAACTTTTCAAGGGGAAGAATGTAACGCCCTAGGTGTTATTGAATGACATTCATATTTTCATTTCATACTTAAATGCTTAGAGTTAAATTGATTAAACATCCTTAGTTGAATTTTTGAGACATGGTTTAGAAATATTGTTCTTTAAATATCATGCACCCATGGGTGGAACCAGAATTACAGTATTGGGGGGGGGGGACCAAAAGTAAGGTATAAGAAAGTTTAAGCAGTCGGATCAAGTCCAATTTAGATGACTAAAATCAACAAATCAATATTCAGCTGATAATAAAAAAAAATGTATTCCACGAACTTAAATTTCAATGATCTACCACTAGAAAAATGCAAATTAAATATCAAATAGTTCATCTAGTACATATTAATAAATTATAGATCACACTGCACATTTTGATAAAAATAACATAGGCGTTTGTCAGAGGTATTGACCAAATAGATAATAAGGCACACAAGCTGTACTAGCACCAACATTAAGGAGAGAGTGTCATCAGAATAAGTGTAAAGAACATTTGTAATCTTAAGAACAATGATAAAATTAGACATGAAAATTTAGATAAAATATTTAATTCCTCACTCTTTAACCATCTCTAAGCTTTCTTTCATTCTCTTCTATAAAAGAACTCAGCTACCTCAACGTTAAAAAAGTCCATTTATTAAATTTTGGGAGTTGAAACATACTTGAAAAAGAAAAACCAAACATGTCAGCTTCACACCTACTAAAGTGCTTTACTCTTAAAAAGTTTCCCCATTTTTGTTAAGTAAAAGAAGCTAGGTGATCCATCTAGAAAAAATAAATGAGGCTTGACAGCTCCATTTCAGATTATCTCCAAATCTAAAAGGGAATACCATGACTGGATAGATGAATATAGTATGAAGTGCATCAGAGAAAAGTAACATACATTCACTTCAAATGTATATGCCACAACTAAGAACCATCTGAGTCATCTGACCACAAAGACGATAAGCATCAACTTCATCAAAAAAGCAAAGCAACAACAAGAGCTATGGTAATTTTCTCACTAAGAAGTACCTGAAATCTAGTGCGAAAGACATCTGGTACATCGGAAAAAATAATGTCCCACAAAAGAAGCCCAAAAATAGTCAACCAAATGCCACTCTCTGTATGTACACCCTGCCACCCGCCTCCTTCTCCGGAATAATATTGCATAGCAAGCTGCTCAACTCCGCATTGTTCTCCATCTTCACCATAGAACCTGCTCTTCATCCCAGTCCTACAGTTCAATGGTCTCCCCTGAACATGCACCTAAATTATCAACAAATGAAAAATAATCAGAGCCGCCATTAGATAAGCATTCGTGTTTGCACATCACCCCTGATAAAACCCATAGATATAAGATGACTCAAGTTTAATCAGCATAAGAAAGCTTAAAAACACAACCCTTAAAAAATCAAATTCGCAACCACCTCAGTGACCTTCCTCTTGACAGACTCAGAAAAACTGGGAGTTTTCCAGCGCCTTGGTGGTTTTCCCAAACGTAAAACCCGCCTTTGCAACGCTGTTCTGGAACCAGCACGAACCCATGGATCTAGTAACCCATCTTCAGCAACCGAAAGGCTCTCATTGAGACAACCCAGATGCTCCAAATCAATTGACAACCTCAAAGTCCAATATCCTCTTCTTCCATCAGACGTAAAATTAATTAGCAGCTGCTTCAATAAATTAATTGCATCGTTGTACCTGAGAAGGGTAAACAATTATCCAGTCCAGAGACTATTTAACAAGCAACAAGTTGGATGCAAAGAATAGAACCCTCATTAGTATCTAGCAGATTATTAGAATTGACCGCAATCTCCTGTGTTCATTAGGTTTTCTTTTTTATTATTGGCACTTTAAGCTTTTGTCATTGTCATAAAAATGGAAGAGAAAAAAGAGAAGTGATTGGCTTCCTAGGGTTTTATTGAATGTGGTAATTTTCAAAAAATCTAGACAGGGACACAGTGGTGACGCGATAACAACCAAATTTACATTTTTATATATACATGAAATAACAATTTCATTTTTTAAGTTACAAATACATTAATATTTTATTATATTAAACAAGGAAGAAATTATTTTCCCAATTCTATTATGTTGGGAAAGAAGTGTGAATTAAAAGTTCTAATATCTATTTTTTAAATTTTATTCCCAAACAAAGTTGGAGGTTCAAAGTTGGGAATAAAATTAAAACTTTTTAAACCCCTTTGGGAATAAAGTTTAAACAAGGACAGAGGCCTGTGCATTGAAGGCCAAAGTTGCATAAATACTAGGGCACCCTACATCGTTTGCATTTATGGGGCACCATGTCCCCAGCCAACCCCCTCAGTAAATCCATGACATGAATGAGAATTTGGGTTCAAGTATGAAGGTTTGGAGTATGGATTTGAGTAGGGATTGGAAAGGGAAGGGGAAAAGGAAAATTGTGTGTGAAATGTAGGTATATTTCTTTCACATTTCCCTTTCCCTTTCCAAATTCATGCTCCAAACACAACCATAGTGTAGTGATGCAATAATGCAGCATGTGAGAGGCAAACAGTTGAATACTATTCCGATAGAGATTTCCTTGTCCTATGTGCCAGTTTTTGTTATCTTGCTAGTTTTATTATTGTTCTTTGAGATGAAGGTACAATGAAATTTATGCGATTATTAAATATAAATACATGGATGATGGTATGAGTTCATTATCTCAAACCAAAAACCCTATTTTGTTTTACTCTCTTCACTTATTATTTCCATCAAATGTTAAATACATGGGTGTTGGATGAGTTCATTATCTCATACAAAAATCCCCTATTTTGTCTAACATTCTTTCTTCTCTACTCTTCTCTTCTCTTCTCTTCTTCCTTCCCTTCAATTTTTAATTAATGATAAATTTGAGATTAGTGAAAATTTGTTCTCTAATGCTTCTGTCTATTGCTATCTTCCCCTTCTTTTTCCTCGTCAATTGCCTCTCACATTTAGGATCAGCAACAGCAAAGGACACGAATCAAAAAAAGCAACAGCAAAGGACAAAACATGCAGCAGTTTCAAAGTTGGGCAACTGACAACTTACGCAGATATAGAAACCTACCAACTGTTAGCAATTAGCTTCTTTTTTCTTTCTTCTTTCTTTTACCTTTTTTTTTTTTTTTTTTTTTTTTTGGGTGTGTGTGTGTGTGTGTGTGGAGCCTACAGGGGAAAGGAATTACACGAACTGAATTTTTTAGTCCCATTCTTCATCTATTTAACTTTTATTACATATTAATGTGCACCAATGACTGTCCATAGAAAATAACCTAGTTCTAATAGGCTGAGACGAAAATGAAGCCAATAAAAATGATTAAAAAGGAAGCCACTATTATTCAAGTGAAACTAAAGAAAAATAGAATTTGAAAACAGAAAAAGCAGAAGGAAAAATGTCACACAAAAGATCTTGTCATTGTTTAGAATAAAAGCATTAACAAAAAGTAATAAACCACAGCCATACTTCTGACCTTCGCTCACACTCAAGAAAAGAGACACCTAGCAAAACCACCTTTGAGTAGACCCACAAAGCTGAAAAGCATGAAAAACATTTCACCAGTGATTCAGAAGTGGATGATTGAGTTGCTCTACTAGAAGAGTTGGATATACGGGAGCCAGATAACTCTATGCATCTTAAAACCAACTCATTGTTATTTTCGTCAATAGACTGATCCATTATTTGTGCCACTTCTATGGCCTGTACAGGTAAATGTTACAATCAGTACAGGCAACAATAATATTCCAGATAGAAATATGTCAATACATCAAATGGGGACTAAACTGGGTGTAGTTTTTTATATAAAAATTTGTCAATACCTATTCATAGGCAAGCAAATCATTGCGGCTTGAGATTATACAATTGTAATTTGGATACTTGACAATCCCCAAATCCACAAGTAAAAATGCTGACAAATCCTGTTCTCCATTCAGGAAGAAAAGCCTCTGTATGAAGCAACAAAATTCATGGGTGATTTTTCAGAAGTAAAATTATATACTGGATTCCAACTTGTCACAAAGTTCTGATCAATCACCTCAGCACGCCAAATAAGGGATTCAGCTGATGAAGATATCTGAATACATGTTCCTGTTTTCTCCAAAACCACATTTGGTAGGACTGGGCTGCATAATCAACAAATGAAAACCAAAAACAATAAATACAGAACTTCACATGCCCTATCAATTCACAAACTCAATAAATCGGAAAAGAAAATCTTGTATACCATAATCCATCCGCATATGAAGAAAGAAGTGATGTAATAAAATCTTGCTTTCTTGAACCAAAATTGCATTTCTGATGACTCAACAGAAGTGGGGTGGAAAAGGAAACAAAGAGTACAAGCCAAAGAAAAGAAAAGTTAAAGACTTAACAGATGACAAACTAAAAAGTACAGTGTTTTTAAATAACACAAATTCATGACTAGAAAGTTAAAGAAAAAGAAAATTACAATTTTATCTATTGCTAAAAGTAATTTTTTTTACTCAGGAAGTCCAGTGGCAGAGACCGGACTTGTCTTAAAGCAACATTGTTAGTCCTTCAATAAATATATGTTTGCCTAGAATGAGAACTCAATGTTATAATACAGACAGGTACTGTAGAAACATATTTCTACAAAAATCAAATTATACTCCACAAAAAATTTAGTCAATACACCAAAATGACAATCCATACTGTCTGCCTAATTCTCCCATTAGCTTTGAAGGGATACTCCTGTTTAAAATTAACATGGTCAAAAAAAAGGTAGGTGGGATGCAGGAATTTAGCAAGCAGTCTAGCTAAGGTCTGCCTCATCAAGCTCCATAAAGCCTGCATCAAGCTCAGGAAAGTGATGCCAGCGAAGCAATTTCTCAAAAGTAGCCAGACAATTAAAAGCAGTCACAAGCATAAATCATGTCATGCTAACATATTACTATACTACTTAAAAGTTTTACTTCAGATTTAAACTTTCTTTTTTATATTACTTGATCCTTAGCAGCGTTATAGAAGGCACGCCTAGGTACAAGTCGCATCCAAGCACAAGACCAGTACTTTGCCCATGGCCAGGCAACACAATCTGAAGGAAGTGGCTGGGTGAGACGCAATATATGCACTTGATGGGCTCTGTTTATATTTTACATTGCTTTGTTTTTTGTTGAGATCTGACAATTGATTTAAGTTAAAATACGGTGCAGGGGGATTTTAACTCTTAATATACACAGTACATTCAGCACCAATCACAATAGGGCGAAAAAGAAAAAGAAAAAAAAAAAAACCAAGTCACTGAAAAAACTGCTCAGCGCCTAGTTAGGGTTTTCTATCATGAAAATCAGGTTAAATGTACTCTGTAATGGCTTGTGTAATTAAGAGTTGTAATCCCCTGTGGCTGCACCATATATTAATTTAAATCAATGGTCAAATCTCAACAAAACAGCAAAGCCCATCAGGCGCACAACCTCACCTAGTTGCGCACCTTAGGCGTGCTTCCTTCAAATCGTGTCGCCTAATCATGTGCAAGATGCTGGTCCTGCACCTGGACGAGCCTAGCGCCTTTTATAACACTGCTCTAACAACTTTACAACTACATTTCTAAGAGTGTTCCAACCCTTTGTGAGAGAGTGCAGCCTTCAAGAAATGTTTGACCCGTATCTGTCCACACAGTAGTCTTGCACTGTGTAGTCATCAGAGGCCAGTGCAACACTTTAGGAGCATATACTATGGAATCAATCAAATTTAGAAGGAACCACCCATAATGCTCCAATGAGTACACGTGAGCATTAAAAACAACTTGAAGACGAAAATTCTCTTTTGGTCACATTAGGTTAGCAGGATGAGATGGGATTTCTCGGAATAAGATAGGAAATCATAACCAGCAGACATACAGTTTTCCTATCGCACAAGTGGACTAGAGATTGAATTAATAAAAGTATATCCCGGTCTACTGTGGAATTTCATCAAACACAGTTAGTTTTAATGGAAAAATCTAAAATTCAAGATTTAAAACTGTTAACAGCATTTCACTTTTTTAATGGTCGAAACCATCAAAAAAAATCTAGGCCCTGTCCAGTTGAGTTTTCGGAACTTAGTTTTCTGAATTTTTTTAAAAATTATAAACTAGTTTGACAAAAATAAACACACAAAAAAGGATATTTTTAAATTTTTATAATCTACAAAAAGCCATATGAAAATAATGTGTTTTCTATTTTTTCACCAACCTAGTTTTAGAACTTTCTTATTCAGAAAACTCAACCAAACAGAGCCTTAAACTTTTTGGTACCAAAATAAGAAGAATCTGATCAGGGGAGAGAAAGGAAATGAAGAAAAAAAAGAAGAAGGCAACAGAGATAAATAACAAACAAAATAAAACAGTAAAGATGAAAAAGAGAAGAACAGAAAGAGGTGATCAAGTTATTGATGCATATGTAAGGCCAGTCGGTGGCGAATAGGATGAGAACAGCTTGGTTGCCAGTGGCTTTGGGTGTCCAGCGACTGGCCTTCTGCTCCGTCCAGTCATCCGACCATGAAAAGAGGGGGTGAGGAGCAAGTCAATGCGGGTCAACAGGTTTCTCTCATACCTGCTGAGTAAACCACATCTGTTACTAATAATGAAGTTCAACGGCTGTGAATGCTTGCTTGAAAAATGGGCCAAATCGTCCAAACTCGACAGACAGAAATAAACCATGACAATATTCATTCCATCAAGAAAATTATCAAGAAACTACATTACACAGTTCTAGGCACTAACAAAATGATGAACATTTGTCTAAACATACTGGTAATAAAATACTCACTTTTTCGAAAGAACAGATAATCAAATGTCGCTAATGCACACATTCATCTCAAAGAGGACAAATCCAAGGGGTGATGTAATACTGGTTGTGAAGTTAATCTTCTAAGCATAATAATTCAATAGTCAAACCAATAACATAAACATGAATACATACATAATAGAAACCAATTTAACTGTAATTCCAGGGTTAGATATGTTTAACAAATGCAAACCTTTTTAAGCTTACACAAAATTTCACGTAGCTCAGAAACAGTAAGCACATTTAGAACCTCCTTCAAGTCATTATCCTGTAGGTCACTGATGGACCCAACAGAACAAATATAGCCCATTGCTGTATGACAAGATAAATGAATTTTCTGTTAAAGGTGAAGTTCCTATCAAGCATAGCCAACTTGAAATTTTGGCAAGATAAGAGATTAGATGTATAATTAAGAAATAGTATTGAATTACCAGAGAGTTCCTTGAATGCTTGGTTGCAATCAGATATTTCGGGGTAGAAAATATTAGAAATCCGAAACCATGGCCCTGAAGTGAGAAAACAACCACTACATAACTCAGAATGAGAGATAACTCTCAGATTATGTTTGGATTATGCTGGTGCATGAACATTTGGACCACTTCCAAGCATATAGAACAAATGAAGAATTCAGCATGAAGAATAAACCAAACAGCTCATGCACAGTTCACTCTTAGCTAAATAGCCAGTTTTTTTCCATTTTATACTTCTTGTAAAAACTAACCGACTTTGAGCAACTCCAGTTCATCTTGGATTGTCTCATGAAATCACAACATGGTACAACAAGTGCAAGTTTGCTAAGGTTAGCACAAGAATATGAAGGACAAACTTGAGGGACAATTATGATCTCACTCCCTTTTATATTAATCAATCAAAAAACTGTTGCAAAGGA
>JAPPVO010000040.1:0-27026 GCA_030407325.1 Camellia japonica
AAAAATGGGTCGTCTCTGCGCTTTGACACTCACTCTCGTCATTGTTATGACTTCCGAGTTCTGTCAAAGAGGGGCAACTGTAGACACCCCATTTTTTGACCGTCTCAAGACTTGGACGTCACCGTTTGAACACTCGGTGATTATACACATGTTCGTGTTCATTTGGAGTTCCCGGAGTTCTCGGCAACGCGCCTTTCCTCAGGATCCCCGAACTTGACTGTTTTTGTGTCTGGTTTTGCACCAAACACTTGTGCTTTGCCTTGGAGGGGCAGAGAATGCCTTGTGAGGCATCCCCACACACCACGGCAGTGGCTAGAGGCCACCGGCTGGTTGGTGTTGCCATCGGCACTATATTGTGCCGCGGTCGGCAGTCAATTTTGTCAAAATGACAATTTTGCCCTGCCGGCTACTGTGCAGTTGCTTTTTGAGATATTTTGAAGCAGCTGTATAGCATTTGTTTCCCCTCCATACACGTGTATGGAGGGATGAGCCTTTGGTTTGCTTAGCTTGTAAGCTTTGTTGCCTATAAGAGAAGGCTCTCTTCTCTTGGCTCAAGGTTGAGAGTTAGACATTTTTAGAGAGAAAAGACCTCAGAGAAGCTCTGGTTTAGAGTTTGAGTTCTATATCTATCCTATCTCTCTTTTGCTCTCTTGTTTGTACACTAGGTGCTTTAGTCCACATTATTGCACACAAGCACCTAGTGTTTCACCTTCCCTTGGCTACTGAGGTTCCAAGAGGTTGTTCTTAGAGTTTTTGGCTGGATTAGAGCTTAAGGAAGCAACAACATCATCTTTGGTGAAGAAGGTCAACAAGGGTGAGAAACTTGCTTTATTTCCCCCATTCTTGCATTCCATTTTTATCTATCTTTGAACTGTTTTTGTGCTTGGTGTTTAATACAAAAAATTCTATTTTTTAGTCCTCTTGATAGTTTATTAAGGGTGTTTTGTGCTTTGGGAGGTTTGACCACCCTTAGGCCTTGAAAAGGCCTCATTTTGTGCTATTTTGGTGAGATCCGGGATTTGGTGTTTGGGTCTCTTCACCACTGAAATCTTGAGGGATTTCAGTGGTGAAGATGATGCCTTGAAGTCCCAAGAAGGAGAGGGCTACCCCCTCTCCTTGTTGTCCTTGAAAAGGACAAGTTTTGGCCTCTTAAGGGAGCCTATGTTTCAAGTGTGTGTTGAGCATGCCATGGCTGTATTTTATACTTATATTGCCATGTTTCAACTTTGTATTGAGTTGGTTTTGGTCCCTTATGCATGCTTAGCATAGTTGCCATGTAATGCCTTGTATTGCCTTAACATGCCTTAGGTTGTTAGCCCTAATTTGAGCATGCTTTAGGCTTAGATTCATGAAGATTTTGTGCTTATCTTGACATGTTTTAGGTCTGTCCATAAGTGTTTGGGTTGGTCTTGGCATGCTTAGTATAGCCTCTTTGCATTTTAGGCTTGCTAGCCTTGAGCATGAATGTGTAGCATGCCTTGTTTGTATCATTTCAATGGTTTGAGACCATTTGCCATGTTATTTCAGTCCATTTAACATGCTCATATGTTTACATTGCATGCCTCTTTGATGTTTCAAGAGCTCATGTTGTATGTTCCTTAGGAGTGCATGTGTGCATGCCTTTTAATTTAAACCATATAGATGCCATCTAAGTGGTCATTTGGGCTTGTTTTGGTGTGCTAAAAATCTGTTTTTAGTTGCTTAAGTCTTGCCATGTTTAGTCTCGTCAAATGTAGTTCAATACTCCTTTGGCTTGCTTTGAATACTTGGCCCCTTTTGCATGCATTTGCTTGTCTTGTTTAACATGGTTTGGCACCATGTCCAACATGATTATAAAGCTTATATATGCATGTTAATATGTCCATGTTAGCCTCTTTTAAGTGTTCTTAAGAGTTGCTTATTTATGCCTAAGTGTTGGATTATGTATACTTGCATGTGTGCATGTGTTGCATATATCTTAGCCTTCACTTCTATGGCATTTGGCCACTGATTTTAGGCTTATTTAGAGCTGCCTAACCTATGTGCAAGTCCATCCTCTTGTTGCTTGCATATGCTCCTTGAGTGTTGTAATGTATTGGTAAGTAAATACATGTTAGGATTAACATGATTGAATGAAGTCACATGCTTGTTTGCATGCTTGGACACCCACATTACACCTTGCATACTTGATGGTTGACATTGGTGTTTCATGCCTTGTATGTTTGTTAGCTTGTACGCTCCTTTGCATTGGCATGATTGCATACTAGTTGACATGTCTAGGATTGCATCACATAAACATGCATGCTCTACCTCTTGACCAAGTCATGATAGAGGCTTAGCACCCTTGTGTGTTTGTTTGGTTTGCATGCATTTGAAATAGAAGTTGCACATTTTGGTTCTTTGGGCCATCATGCATGGAAATGCGTGATTGGTGGCCCGAGAATCGAGGCACATGCCCATTTGAGTCACAAATATGATAAGGGGCATGATTGGTGCACACATTGTTGGAATTACATTGCCATGCAAGTTTTTGCCCTCTGCTGCTGTGAGTTGCAGGTTCTGCAGACATTCAGTGCCGGCCGGCAGTATTTAGTGCCGACCGGCAGTATATTTATGGCCGATGGATGAATTTTGTGCCGGTGACTTCATGCTGATGCCGGTGGAAGTCCTACTCAGCCGTTGATGTCCCTCAGTGTCCTGGGAGGCACTCCTGAGACTTTGGCAGTCTTCTGAGATGCAAAGCAGGGAAAACAGAGGCAATCTAAGCATGGCAGTGCAATTCCGAGCAAGTCCCGAGCGTGTGTTGCATCCGGCCCTCATCTCGAGGCGGTTTACTGCTTTAATTAGATTAATTAATTTATTTGATTAATTTAGTTGGACTGTAATATTTTAATTAGTTTGCGTAGCCAATTAATCTGTATTATTCTTTTGGTCCCTCCGAGCGAGGGCATATTTGTAATAAGTGTGGGTGAGTGGTTTGTATGTCTTCCAACCCCCACTTCTTTCTTCCCTTTTATTTACCTGCTTATGATGGTAGATTAGGGCACGTCTATTTTAGCATACCTTATGCAATGCATGCGTGCATCCATATATTTGTCTAAACATGCACCGGGTTCGGTACATCATACAAACTGCATTGTACTTTCAATTCCAAATTGAATACGTGATAGTTGTAGCATTTCACGTGCCATTTTAGGGTTAGCCGAGCCTACTCTAAATTGCATCCTTGCCTGTGTTGCATTAGCCACTTAACATGACCTAGGGACATGCATGTCTGCTAACTAGTTTCTTGTTTTTGGCACGGAGTACGATGTAAGTATTTTACGCTTTAGCATACCACATGCGTGTGAATGTTGCCATGACAGTATGCTTACCATGCGGCTAAGTGCTTATGTGAGATAAACTGTTTGAATGCCTGTGGGTGGAGGTTGGATTGCTTGAGTTGGAATAACTCATTGAAATCCGTATTTTAGCCTTTGCGAGTAGCAAATTCCAAAGCATTTTCAAAGAAAACGGATATGCAATGCTTATTTCCAAATTAGGCAATCTAGTCTATACTTGTTTGTTGCGCACATAACATAGTAATTCTAGGCTAATAATTGGAATAAGAGCATGTAATGTTTTCAAAATCGGATATCACGGTTAGTAGAGGCCAGTCTTCGAACCGGGCGAAAGGGGGTGCTCATAGCTGACCTTCCCCGATCGTATCCAAGCTCCCGAGCCAAGACATTTGGTGATGACGGACACGTGGCCTTCGGTACCGAGTCAGGGTTTCCTAAATTCCCCCATTAAAAAATATTTAGGTGGCGACTCTGTATCTGGCAAAGCAGTTCATGTTTGGCACTTCTTTTCAAAAATCTGTTTCTCAAAACGATTTGCCAGAGTTGGACTCTTTGGTTCAGATTAAGAACCGTGACAATTTGAGTCCGAACTGTAGTGAACCCAATATGAACGGAACGGGACTTAACCCTCCCGGGGCGTTCGGGGACGTCTACACCAGGACAATTTACAAGTCAGGTGGAACAATCGTAAAATAATTACACAACAAATGAGAATTTATTTTGATATAACTCTAACACTGAGAAAATGTTTGCACCATACACACAAAACGCTTATACCATCATGAAACATGCAATTATTTTTTTATTTGAAATGCAATTTTCCCATGAGGACTACCCTCTTTCTTCACTGATTACTATGGTTTTGCCTAGAGTTTTCTAAACACGACCTCTTCAACAATTTCTTTGTGTTTGGTGAAGATGACAATAAGAGCTTCCAGAAAAAGTTATGAGCTCCAAAGCACGTTGAAGAGAAGTTGCGTACATTTTCAAAACACTAGCATCGTATTCGTATTTGACTTCTCGATAGATTTTATTAAGGTTGTGTTTGGTTTAAAATTTTAAAAAGAAATTTAAAAATAAGAAAAAAAAATAAATTTGAATAAAATATATTTATATTTTATCTAATTACACACACCTTCTCTTTTTCTTTTTCTAAATTTCTTTTCAAATTCTTAATTCAAACACAACTTAAGAATCAAAATCGGAACCGGAATCGAAATGGGAGTGGAGTACGAAACCCTATTCATACGGGTTAATTATTTGTTGGAAAAAATTATTTTTGGTGACTTTAATTTAATATTAAAGTGTGGTGACTTTAATTAAATATTAAAGTAGGTCCCAACCTTTTATTGTGTTGGGTCCAAGTGAGCCAAAAATCATTGGGTTTTGAATAAGAAATTGCCAAGAAATTACTTCATGATGTGAGATTCATGAATAGGATTTTAAAGAGTATTTAAATCCTTTTTCTTGGCTAAAGGGTGTGAATCCTTTGGGCATCCAAACTTTCATATTTTTGAAAAGGGGCTATGGATGCTTGGTGTTTTAATGACTAGCCTTAAAGGCTGAAGGCTCTTCTTCTCTCCCCTTTACATGTATAAATTGAGACCCTCCTATCAAGTTTCTATATAGAAATTTTTTGTTTTCATTTTACAAGTCAGTTTGCCAAAAAGTTCCTACATTGAGAGAATGCTGCCACTGTTTTTGTTCGCTAAGCTAGACAGAAAGTGCTTCTGCCGTAGCTGGTTTTGACCGTCGTATCCTGGGAGACAGACGCCGGGATTCCTCAAGCACTCGACCCGTGAGGCGGCGAAATCTGTTTTAAGGAAACTGCTTCCGTACAGGCTTCGGTTTCCTCTCTTTACCCTTTTATTGTTTTGTGTATTTCTGTTGAAATTTAATTGTAATTATTAGCATATGTTCTTGGTATATAATTTGATTTCTTCATAAATCTATTTATTTAATTTCACAATTTAAACAACAATATTAATATTAGTTTAACAAATAAAAAAATAAAGTTAGGTGGACCTGTTTAATTGATAAGGTGAGTCTAGTCACAATTCTCCTTTTTTATTTTTTATAAATAAATAAATAAAAACTTTAGTTTTTGTCATTTAAAAATAATAATAATAAAAAAAAAACATATTTCATTTTATCACAGTTAACTTTGAGTTTTTGTCCTTTTTCTAAAAATGTATATTACATTTTACCACACTTTGAGTTTTTGTCATTTTATCTCTTCAACTAAAAATTATTATATTTACCAATTTAATCTTTTGATATATTTCTGTTGGTATAATTATCAAAAATAAACAAATAATGAAGTCAAAAAAATACTTGGACAAGAATCATCACCCTAGTAAAATACCAAAATTTACTGGTATGTCAAACTCCACCTACGTCCAAATATCTTGCTCTTTTTAAAGAGACTTAAGTATTTCTTGGTTAACAAAACATATTTACCAATGCGAGAACATTTTGTATTGACCTGTCTCTTCCATTATACAACAACATAACTGAAAGTTATTGACTTAAACTAATTCTGCACGAATAAATGAGCACAAAACTCCACCATAAAAGCACATTTACAGATTAGTCTTTTGGTAACGTTTATGTTTTCAGTTTATATTTATAAAATTTTATAAATTGATTTTTGTTTATTTTTAGAAAAACATAAACTACAAACACGTTTGGTAATTGACAAAATGTTTAAAAAAAATTTAAAATATAAAAAGAGTGAGAAATGGCAAGTGGTGACAAGTGGCGGCGGAAGACGGTGGTGGAAAGTGGTGACGGGGGTGGTGGTGTGTGATGGCGGGTAGTGATGGGTGGTGGCGAGTGGGTGTGGTGGCGGGTAAGTGGCGGGTGGGGGGTGGCGGTGGTAGCGAGTGGGTAGTGGTCGGCGGGGTGGTGGGGTGGTGGTGGCAGGTGGGTGGCAGG
Organism: Camellia japonica; assembly: GCA_030407325.1. NCBI lineage: Eukaryota > Viridiplantae > Streptophyta > Magnoliopsida > Ericales > Theaceae > Camellia > Camellia japonica. The sequence goes on from JAPPVO010000040.1 coordinate 6,258, forward strand.
TGGCGGATGGTAGTGGTGGTGTGTGGTGGTGGTGGGTGGGTGGGTGGGTGACGGTGGCAGGTGGTGGGTGTAGCAAGTGGGTTGGTGGTGGTGGTAGTGGTGGTAAGTGGTGGTGGCAAGTAAGTGGCGGGTGGAGTGGGTGATAGTGGTGGTGGGTGGCTGGTAGTGGCGGGTGGTGGATGGTGGTGGCAGGTGGCTGGTGAGTGGTTGTGGTGGGTAGGTGGCGGTGGTGGTAGCGGCGGTGGATGGTAGTGTGGGTGGTGGCAGGTGGGTGGGGGGTGGTTGGTGGCAGCGAGGGTGGGTGGTGGTGGTGGTGTGGTGGTGGCGAGGGGTGGGTGGTGGTGGCGAGTGGGTGGCAGGTGGCTGGTGGTTGTGGTGGTGACAGGTGAGTGGTGGTGGTGAGTGGTGGGTGGTGGTGGCAGGTGGGTGGTGAGTGGTGTGGTAGGTGGTGGTGGGGGATAGGTGGTGGGTGGTGGTGGCGGAAGATGGTAGTGGAAAATGGTGGCGGGTGGTGAGTGGTGGTGGTACGTGGTGGTGGGGGATGGGTGGTGGGTGGTGGTTGGTGGTGGCGGAAGATGGTAGTGGAAAATGGTGGCGGGTGGTGGCTAGTGTTGGATGGTCAAAAAAAATTAAAAATTAAAAACTCAAAATAGAAACACATGTTTTGAGTTTATATTTTTTGGCCAAATTTATAAACTGAGACCACTGATTTATAAATCAAAAATTTACCAAACAAATTTTTATTTGAGTTTTTTAAATTTTTATAAATATAAACAGCAAACTGAAAACGTAAGTGTTACCAATTTTGATTTATAAACACAATGCACGATACATAAAAATACATCTATGATTATTCCATTTGATCATCGCCAAACCATGAGCTCCCAATTTATATACACAGATAAAGATATGTGCAGTTAACATATGATAATTTAATCACCATGAATGCATGTAACTCCTGACCATAAAGAATGAGAACAACAACTGATTTATCCATATGATTTTTCCTTTTCTCATGGTATTCACAATTTTTTTTTTAATTGACAAAAAAATAATTTCATTAATGCTAATAGAACATTACAGAAACGGAGAATGAAACAATTGGCCGAAAGCTGTCAAGTGTAAAAGAACCATCCAGTGGCGGATGGAGAATTTCTACATAGAGGAGGCCAACTTTAATGCATTTAAAATTTGACAAAATTTTTTAAATTATTTTATTGTTAGCAAAGATATCATAGTTAAGAAAATGAAGGGTTTATTTTTAAAAACATAATTATGGTTCTTTTTTTTTTTTTTTATGACAAATGTGATAAACTGAATAAGTTACAATTATTTTGGATCGATCTAATTTTTTTGTGAATGATATACATGAAATGTCTGATAAAATAAGTGATTCTAATTATAAAAACAAAACACGTGATAAGTTTCACATGCCCAAACAATACCTTAGACCGAAGACAATCTACCTCCTTAGATACAAGTAAAATAGTAAAAAGATAAATACTATTATATTAATAATTAACAATTGACTTTCACCACACACACAAAAAAAAATGCATGATTATAATTGAAATTTTACGAATAGAATGTAAATTGTGAGAATTATGTGCTGATAATGAGTTTTTAGTATTAGTTTAAATCTTGAAAGAAGTTAGTTCTAGAGTTGGGGTGGCCACCACTTTATAAATTCACATTACAACCAATAAATTAAGTTTTGGAGCCTTGCAGGGGTCGTGGCCACCCCATGCCCCCCCCCCTGTTCGCCTTTGGAACCATCAATCAAACAACAAAATCACATCTTTTACTAACTAATATATTCATTTAATCAAAAAATTAAAAAATAACATATTCATAATTATAACATTTATGCAATCATAATGGAATATAAAAATACTCACCAATTGTAAATACAGATTTCCATCTATTTATTCATTTACCTAATGATCAATGAAGTTTATATAAATAAAAAATTAATATTAAATTAATACGTGCATGAGAGTATGCTCCAACAATTTCAATCTCGAGTTTTTATTAATATTTTGTCATGAGATAATGAAGAAGTGGTATGTAGATGTCAATTTTATAATAAAAAAATATTCGTTAAAATAGAGGTATGTGATTTATATATTCATCTAGTCATAAAATTGACATGTTCATATATGCTCACACATTTCTTTACAGGAGAGGGATTTTGATAAATTGATTTTTTTTTGTTTTTAGTCAATGTAATTTTACAGTAGCCTGAAGAGATGTTAGATTTAAAATGTCAAGATTAACTTGATAATAAATTATTGGGCTTTACGAGACTAAAAGTTTTGGACCTAAAAGATGCTTTAATTGCTGGAAATTTGTTTAAGCTTTATAAGGCCCAAACGGGCCTCAATTGTAGGGTCTTTGAAAAAATAAATGGGCCTTTGAGGTGAAGTAGTGAGCTACAAGTTTGAAGTCTTTACAAAACAGAAATTGGGCGATTATGAGCCATGAGATTAAAGCTTTCTGAGGCCTTTGATACATTGGTAGGCAAGGGCAATACCATCACTCACCCAAAAGAATGGTGTATACTAATTGATATATCAATATTAATTATGATATTATTATTCACCACACTCATTATACAAATTACAAATATAAAAAATATCTTCAATTATATTGCATCATCAATTGATACATTAATTAGTATACTAATTGGTGCATATGACATTACTCTACTCAAAAAGGGATATCATGTCATCATATTAAATGGGTGGAATGAGAACCACGTTGTCTCTCGCCCAACCTTATTTATAATTTATTCATTAATGATAATATCATGATCTCCAACCAAATCAAAACAACAAATTTCAACGACTCGCAAGTTAATCAAACAACAAAAAAATTCATTCAAGTTTCAAAAATTCAATAGATTCACAATACGATTCAACAAACATTCATGCAAAGAAACATAAGTTATGTTTGGCATGGGATTTTTTGACTATTTTAATCACAAAATAGACTAAAAAGTCACATCCAAATCATGATCATTTTATTTTTTCTTTTATAAAAATTAATAAAGTTAAAAAACTCATCTCAAACGAGAATTTTTAGTAGGTGTTCTGCATGCACTAAAAAAATGTACTTTTTTTTGCATACATACATTTATTTGGATCACATCAATCAACATCTATCAACATCTCCTCTCTACTTTTCTACTCATTTTCTCTATTTTTCTACATATTTTTTTTATAAAAAATTAAAAAGTATACTTATTTAGAATATTCCAAATCACCCCCTTAATCTCAGACAAAAATAATCAAAAAAAAACTAAAATGTCAACCCACATCTCAAATGAAAACATAGTACACTTGAGTTCCTAGGTTGTAATGTGACTTGAATTTTCACGAGGACGGAGGGAAATCGGGAGGCCATTTTGAAGAACTGGTATTAGTTTACTATTTTTGCATTTGGAATTAACTTACTCCATTTGAACTTTATCACCAAATTATGCACAGGTGGAGCTATATGTGAACTAGGGGGTCATGTGCCTCTTTAGATTTTTTTTTTTAAAATTTTTTTTTTATACATATGTATATAAATAAAATTTTAAATAAAAATAATATTTAGAATAAAATATTAAGGACATTTTTAAATTTATGAAAACAATAGTGATTGTTTTATTGAAAATGAAATGACTACAACAAATTATATTTTTATGTATGAAAATTTTGTGAAAAAATCACAATATAAAGGTAATATCCATCATTATTTATATGTAAATATAATTAATCTCACAATATATATGTAAAAATTATTAGTAGAGTGTTAGTTATATTTACTGGGTATTTTGGGAAATTGGTAAAAAGATGGATTTTTGACTTTTTTAACTTATTTTATCTTTTTGTGAGTAAGTTATGTGAAAGGTGATGTGACTCAAAATTGATAAAAAGCTGGAAGCTGACTTTTTACCAGCTTCCCAAAAGAGCATTCACCCTTTATATGTTGTTTTACTATTGGTTGATAATATCATATATTAATAATAACGTGATATCACTATTATATGAAATTTTAACTCAAATTTTGTAAAAATTTGTTTATCTTACCATTATATAATTTATTTTATGACTTAAATATATGAAGTTTTTAAATTATCCATGATATACTAGTTACACGCAATACTTTCTTTTTTATTTTACTTGAAATTAATCGTAAAATTTTATGTGAAATACTTTTATAACAATTTATTTAATTTTCTGTACTTAATATTAATTCAAAAATTATTATCATCTTGTTATTGTTGGTTATGAAAAAAAAAAAAAGAATAATGCTATATGCACTAATTAATGTACATACTAGTGTACCTACTAGTGTACCAACAGATGATGTGGCATAATTTTAGAGGTTTTGGGTATTTGTAATTTATATAATAAATAGCGTCATTAATGATATTATAACACTAGTTAGTACACTAGTGTGTATACTAATTGGTGTATATAGCACCACCGTAATTAAAAATAAAATTGCAATTAAGTGTCCCTCTTAATTTAATTTCTTAACTCCGCCACTGCACACACATACCAAAAAAAAAAAGTATTTCCTTGGAAGGGGGATTGGGATGAAGGAGGTGGAGATGGAGATGGAGATGGTATTAGAAAAATAATCTACCAGATTATTTTTTATTTATATTTATTATTCACATGTTGGGCATTTTTTTAAAACATTAATGTTTAATTTTTTGTATTTTTTATTAAGTAAAAATTATTGTTTTATTTGTTTTATTTTTTTCATTTTTTAATTTTTTACATGTTGGGCTTTTTTTTTTTTTTTGAACATTAATATTTAAAGTCTATTTGATAATCATTTCATTTTCAGTTTTCAATTTATATTTACAAAAATTTTAAAAACTGTTTTAAAAACTTGTTTGATGATTTTTTTGATTTATAAATGGTTGTCTCAGTTTGTAAATTTGAAGAAAGAACGTAAACTCAAGAAAGAACGTAAACTCAATTACGTTGGTTTTTAAACAGAAATTTAAAAATTTGACTAACAAATTTTTTTTTCAATTATTTTTTTTTCGATTAATTTTTTTTCCAAATAATTTTTTTTCAATTAATTTTTTTTTCAAATTATTTTTTTTCAATTAATTTTTTTCTCAATTATAATGTGTATGATCCCATTGTCATAAATAATAAAAAATAAATATAAATATTTTAGACTTGAGCAAGCATATTTTTTAGTTTATGTTTTTAAAAATTTTCAAACATTTTATTTAAACCAAACGCATTTGTAGTTTATGTTTTTCTAAAAATAAACAAAAACCAATTTATAAAATTTTTGTAAACATAAACTAAAAAAAATATAAATGTTACCAAACGCTTTCAAAATGACCAAAGTACTGTTGGAAAAAATGGTTTTTTGGTGACTTTAATTAAATATTAAAGTGGGTCCCAACCATCTATTGTGTTGGGTCCAAGTGGGTCTAGATACTTTGCATTGAGATCTTTACACCACAAATAGAATGGCCAAAAACCATTGAGATTTAAATGAGAAATTGCCTCATGAAGTTAGCTTCATGAAAAAAGGTAATGAGGTTTGTAACTCCTGAATTAATGGGGTTTGTAACTCCTGCATTAATAGGGTTTGTAACTCCTGCCTTTATTGCAGAGGTTAATGGTGCATTATGACCAGCCATAAAGGCTGGAGGCTCTTCCTCTCTCCCCTATACATGTATAAATTGAGACCCTCCTATCAAGTCTCAAACACAGAAATTTTTACTTCCATTTCACAAGTTAGTTTGCCTGAAAGTTCCTACAGTGAGAGAGTGCTGCCACTGTTTTGTTCGCTAAACTAGACAGAGAGTGCTTCTGTCGTAGCTGGTTTTGACCGTCATATCCTGGGAGACAGACGCCGGGATTCCTCAAGCACTCGACCCGTGAGGCGGCAAAATCTGTTTTAAGGAAACTGCTTCCGTGCAGGCTTCGGTTTCGTCTCTTTACCCTTTTATTATTTTGTGTATTTCTGTTGAAATTTAGTTGTAATTATCAGCATGTGTTCTTAGTATATATATATAATTTGATTTCTTCATAAATCTATTTATTTAATTTCATAAAATGAACAACAAGCTTAAAACAGATTTTATATATATTTTCTATGAAATTGATCAAATAGATTTATATAGACAATTGTATAATGTTACTAGGAACTGTTACGGAATTGCTCCCTATTTCAATGATTGTAAATTATGCAATGTGATTCTCTAATTGCTTAGTTTAATTAGAATCCTCTATCATAATTTGTATACTTAATTGTATTAATCTGATCTTATTTTATGCGTATGGTTCATCATTCTACTACCATGATTTGCATGATTTAATCTTTAGAATTTTTTCATGTTAATTGCTAACTGGTTATTGGTTTCTAACAATTATTTAATAATTCTTTTATAACTCATGGCAATAAATTTAATTTTAGTATTTGAGATCATAAATTTTAAGGTTTGTAACTTGTGTATTTATTTCCATGAATAGTGTGTGATTTAATTGGATGAATTAAAGTTTTGTAATTTATGTAGAAGTTATAAGATTTTATAACTTGTATAGTATCTTAATTCCTTAGTTATTTTGCTATTCTATGATTTGCTAGAAGGTTAAATAATATCTGATTGTATGTACAATTGCTTTAGATTAGTTGCTTTATATTATGTTGCCGTTTGCTACTAACTCTCTTTGTAGGCATACCTAAGCTTAGAAAGGAATTGTATGGACTACTTATAATCCTCAATTGGATTGGTTTATTTTTCCTTTATATTTGAAGAAATTTTTTGCCAAAGGGCATGAGTTGAGCAAAGCCAGTAGGCTTCATTTTAGCAATAGGGCTTCATTTTCTACTAGAGAGCATGAGAACATTTGAAATTTGCAAAGAATGCATTAGACGGAGGGCTACAGTTTGCCAGAGGGCTTCAGCTAAAGTGTCTTAAGGTTTGAGTTTGCTAGAGAGCAACAGCCAAGAGGGCTTCAGAGATTTAGTTGGTTTGTTTACCAATTTGAAGCAGCAAGTTTTATTTGCTTATATTATTAGAAGCATTTTATATGCATGTATTTGGTTGTAGCAATTTTTAAATTGCTTGTAAGTTTGGAACTTGGTTTGGTTTTCTGGAATAGAAACCAAAGTGTTTAGCCTTGGCTAAAGAGTAGTTCTTATTTGTTCAGAAATGACAACTAAGATGGGTTTAGTTTCAAACTTTTGGAGTTTGAGGAAGTCTTTGGTTTAATCATTTTATTCCCAAAGTGTTGGAAAACCATGTTTGGAGAAAGTCTTTGGTTATAATTTGATTATGTCCAAAGTGGTTTGGTTTTTGAGAAAGGAAACCAAATTTTAGCATTAGCTAAAATATCTCTGATTTTTATTCAGAAATCATGGGCTCAGTTCCCGGAGTACCGGTTAACTTTCATGGGTTCAGTTCCGGGAGTACCGGTTAACTTTTATGAGTGGTATAATTCTAGTAGCAAATTTTATTTGCTTGGAAATTGGTTTGTTATAACCTGGTTTATCCCCTGGAAATCTTAATTTTAAAGTTGTTTCCCATGGACTAGGAGTCAACATGCTCTTGGATGTTTTGTCAAAAGGTTAACTGGGTTTTAAGTGGGACCGATGTGACCCCTCCAGGCTTCCTGGGAACATTCCTGACCATGTTCGATTCTAGGTTAAATGGTGAAACTAGTTTTTAATTAAATTTCCATCTGAGGGATTTTCTAAGGGTTAAGTTTAATTTCTGGAATCACAGAAGTGAAATTCTGTTGTGATTTTTCAGACATGGCTTCAAGAGGTGACAACAGAAATGTTGTTCGACCTGACAACGTTAAGCCTTACGAGATTCTTAAAAGAATCTCTAGAGAGATCGAGTATGATTAAAGGAAATCATAAGATTACATGATAACATTTCTGAATTAATCAGAGGCAATTAGTATGTTATCCTTGTGTCAATGATAGCATCTATGATTGCTATGTGACTTTGCTTGAAAGCAAAGATGAGACAACCCGTTAGGGTGGGTGAATATATTTTTGAATTTTTAAATTCGAAATATATTCTTAAATTAGTGGCTCCTAGTGAGTACAAGATCACTAATCACAGAGATAGAAAACTGGTGGTTCCTAGGAGGTGTTAGACCACTGGCTACATAGTTATGAGGTTGTGGTTCCTAGTAGTGAACAAATTACTGATCACATGTCAAGACATCATGGTTCCTAGTAGTGGAGAGGCTACTGGTCATATGTTAAGACATGATGATTCCTAGTAATTTGATCCTATGTCAAAACATTGTGATTCCTAGTAGTAAAGTGACTACTGATCACAGGTTAAGACATTGTGATTCCTAGTAGTAGAAAGTCTACTGACCACATGCTGAGAAGTTAGTGATTTCTAGTGATAAGACTACTGGCCAGGTTATGAAGTTCCGAATAGTAGACTATTGAACACTGGATTTGTGTTTCCTAATAGTAAGACTATTGGCTTCAGAGTGATAGGTTAGACCAAATATATTTGGGTGCCTAATTCGGTTGATGACATTCTGGGAATGTATTTACTGTGATATGATTTTGAGAGTTTCATAATCATTGTGACACAAGGATTTGTTTAAGACTTTGTATAAATTCTACAAAGAAGACTTAATTATCCGACTCCGAATTGAGGAGGATAATAGAAAGAAAGGAGGGAGTACCTCTTCAGTAAATGCCAATGTCATTGAGCATGAAAAATTTTCTGGAATAAGGGATAAGCCCCCCTTGAACGAAGTCCTGTATGTTCCGGACTTTCGCATGGTTTTTAAGTCCGACAAGGTCGTTCTGACGAAACACAAGTGTGAAACTTGTGTTGAAGCGAAGTGGACATGATCCCGTATGAGTTATGGAAAGGCGTTAAGCCTTCTTATAAATTCTTACAAATGTGGGGGTGTCATGCAAAAGGTGGGAATACCTAAACCCAAGAGGGTTAGGATAAGCCTAAAAATCCGTTGACTGTGTATTCAACGGTTGTGCACAATATAGCAGTGCATATCGATTTCTTGTGGTTCAATCTGCTATTCCAGATATACACAAGAATACTATCATGGAATCAAGAAATGCATCTTTCTTTGAAAATGTATTCTGAGTTCTATGAAAGAGGTTGAAGGTGACAATGATCACATAGCTAATCAAACAAATGATCACTTGCGTGATCAAGTTGATGATCAAGCTGACGATGTAGATGAGCTAAGAAAGAGTAACAGGGCAAGGACTACAAAGTCTTTTGGCCCGGACTTCTTGACTTATATGTTAGAGGGAGAACCTCAAACTTTCCACAAAGCTATGACTTCTCTTAAGAGTCCTTTATGGAAAGAAGCGATCAAAAGTGAGATTGACTCCATCTTACAAAACCACACCTGGGAGTTGGTAGATTTATCTCCAGGTTGCAAGCCTTTAGGCTACTGTAGACACCCCATTTTTGACCGACCTTAAGACTCAGACGTCACCGATTGAGCGCTCGGTGATGTTGCATATTGTGCTCGTTCAGAAGTCTCAGAGTCGCGGCCGTGCGCCCTGCCTCCGGACTTCCGAACTCTCTTCTGTGCCTTGCCTCGGTTTGCGAACCAGACTCGGTTTTCTCTGTTTTCTTTCCTGAGGGGAGGGAGAGGTCCCGTAGACCATCTCTCAGTGGCCGTGGGCTACATTTTGTGGCCGTAGGCCATTTTGCCCATTTCGGAGCCCGGTTCCCGGTTTTCGGAGCCGTCAGGCCGTGTGCCTCGGTTCGGGACCACCCAACCATCTCCGATTCCTCCGGTTTTTGGCATGCATCTCATTTACTCCCTTTCAAGGGACACTGGGGTCTTAGATACCCACTTCGTGGCCGAATGCCACTTTTGGTGCTTAACGGCCTATTTTTGGGATCCCGAACTGCGTGTTTTGGTCCCCGAGCATTCGTTTTGCATCGGTTTTCGTTCATTTTTGGCAGGTACCTCTGTTTTATCACCAGGAAGATCACTGGAGGGTGGGAGGCCAGCAATTGTCTCAGCAACCTGTTATGCTCTTCCGGCGCCCCCCAGCGCCCGTTTTTCTCACTTCCGGGCTAGTGTTGACCGCCCTAGGAGCATTTTCTTCAAGCCAAAACCACATATTTGTGTTGTACACACATGGGAGGATCCTAAAAACACATGGCCGGCCAGTAATTGTTTTGTCCATTTTGAACCCTCTTTGAAAAGTGGCTTGTTGTTTCTCCTGTTTCAGAGTTGCCAATTTCCAACCATAGGGCCTTGTTGTACACACATGGGAGGACACCAATCTTTGGTGGCCGGCCAGAAATTCTCAGTTGACCATTTTGCCCCTAGCCGGCCGGCCATAGGGGGTAGCCGGCCGGCCACCTGCAGCAAAAGTAGATGGCCGGCCATGCTCCTTGGGAGGTGTGTTTCACAGCTGTATAGCTGTATCCCCCAAAATATCTGATTTCGGGGGATATTTTGTGTGCAAGGGAACTTAATCCCTTAAGGCTACACCTTTTCACACACTTTGACTCAACCATTCTTGCATGCATACATCTCTCTCCCTCTCCCTCAAGAGTTAAAACACTTGCTTTGAGCTCAAGAACACATACACACATACATCTCTTTGATTCTTCTCAAGTTTAGTGCCATATTCTTCATCATCATCAAGCACCACCATCATCACTCCATTTCCAGCAGCAAGGAGAGGTTCTTAAGGGCTTAGAAGCAACATTCCTCAAGCCAAGAGGTAGCAAAAGTGAGGTCTTCAAGGGTAAGTCTCCATTTCCCTCTTTGGTAGCATTTTCTTGCTTCATTTCTTAAGCCTACTTGCTCATTGTTTTGGGATCCGACCTTAACTGAAACTAGGTCTATTTTGAGCCATTCTCCATGTTTGATCAAGGGCTCAACCCTGTTTGAGCCCTCTATGGTGCACTTGCTTCAATATCATCTTGTATGTCATTATTTTGCATTGAATATTTGGCCTATGAGTGATCTGTTTTAGAGCATAAGGTAAACTGTGAGTAGGCCTATTTTGAGCCCCTCTTAAACATTTAAGAAGGGCTCAACCCTGTTTGGCCTCTCTATCATGCACTTTCTTCATAATCTCTCATATTTACCGTAAATTTGCATGATTTGTTTGACCTACATGTAGTCTGTTTTGGAGCATGTCATGAACTGTGAGTAAGCTTATTTGGTGTCCCTCTACAACATTGTAGAAGGGATCAACCTTGTTGGGGGTCTCCATGCTATACTTGTCTTTATATCCCTCTTTGGCCCCCATTCTTGCATGCTTTTTTAGGCCTATCTAGCTTCTGTTTTCGGCCATCATCAGAACTGGAAAGAGTCATATTTTGATCCTCTTGACATATTTTATTAAGGGTCTTTTCTGGTTTGATGAATGTTTGGGGTACCTCATGTTATAGCCTTGTGTATCCTAATTCTTGCATGACATTTTTAGCATGTTTTCATACTGATTTGGGGGATGTCATCTACTGTAAATGTTCATATTTTTAGTCCCTCATCAGTGTTGTAGAAGGGTACTTTTCCATTTGGGCATCGCATGTATCACTTGCTTCAATACCCCTCTTGCGGGGCCATTTTTGCATCCTTGCTCAATCCTATGTGTGCTTGCTGTTTAGCCCTTTTTATGACTGAAAAATGCTTGTCTTTGGGCTGCCTTGATACTGTATTTTCATTCCATGTCCATATTATGCATGTTTAGTATGGCTGTAGGCCATTTCGGGTGCTTAATATCGCATTTCGGGACCATTCCGTACATTTGGTGTCATTTCCCCACCTTTCGGGACTGTTTTGCATCATTTGTGAGTGCTGAAATTCCATTTGCATGTTTGCATATCATTTCCATGCTATTTCATGCCTTACGGCCATCGCCTCGGTTTGCGCGCCCGTGTGCACGCATTTCGAGACACTTCATTTTCATCTCACGGCCTCTCGTGTGAGTGTAGCTGAGGCTCTCTCATGTTGGTGTAAGCCCATATTGCATAGCATATCTCATTTTAGTCCTGTTGCATTCCGTATGCCATTTTCTCGGTTTGCGTGCCCGTGGGCACACATTTCGAGACATCTCATTTTAGTCTCATTGCATATCATTTCCATGCTATTTCATGCCTTACGCCCATCGCCTCGATTTGCGCGCCCGTGTGCACGTATTTTGAGGCGCTTCATTTTCATCCATCGGCCTCTTATGTGTGTGTGGCTGAGGTCCACTCGTGTTAGTGTAAGTCCAATTTGCATTACGTATGCCATTTCATGCCTTAGGATCATCGCCTCGGTTTGCGTGCCCGCGTGCACGCATTTCGAGGCATCTCATTTTCATAGCATTGTGCATGCTAGGATTGTATTTTAGTTGCATTCATGCATATCATGCATATTGCATCGTGTTCGGGATAGGAGTTAGCCCGGGCACGGGAAACGAGGTGCGTTTCGTACTCCGAGTGACGGAACGGGTCTCAATTCCCAAGTCACCGACACTCCGGATTACCCATGATGGAGTTAGGTTTTGTTGTAGCATTCATATACATTCATCCTATATTGAGTTGTGCAATCCGACTCCTCAGCCATCATGAATCGAGATGCGTGATTGGTGGCACGAGGATCGAGGCATGCATATATTTGTGAAATACATTGCTATGCCCCTTTCCTGCTCTCTGTTGCAGCAAAATGAAGAATCAGCAACTTTTCGGAGTCTGGCACGCATTTCGAGAAACATTGCAAACAGAGGCTAATTGGGGCATCCCAGTGGATTTCCGCGCAAGGCAACCCAAACTTGCAGCATTCATCAGAATCGAGGCAGCCCCTGGCTTGCATGCCAGTTTACAGTTTTTCTTAGTTAATTTGTTAATTAATTAGGAATTTGTATATTATTCGGACTGTATATTTCGGACTGTATTATTCTTTCATTTCGGACTGTATATTCATTCGGACCCTCTGCGCGAGGGCATAACTGTAATAAGTGTGGGTGAGTGTAATGTATGTCTTCCAACCCCACTTCTTTCTCCCTTTTATTTACCCGCTTATGATGGTTAGATATAGGGCATATTTCAATTAGCATACAGTATGACAGTATGTTTGCATCATTCATCTGTTTTGCACGCGCCGGGCTCGGCGCATCATACAAACTGCATTTGTATTTCAATTCCAAATTGAGTACATGTTAGCTGTAGCATTTCACATGCCATGTTTAGAAAAGCCGAGCCTGCTATAGTTGCATTATTGCATGTGTTGCATTAGGCATTCCTGTATAATTAGGATCATGCATGATTTCTAATCGGTTTTCTGTTTTGGCTTGGAATACTCGGTGAGTTTTATGCTTTAGCATCCTTGCATGCGTGTGAGTGTTGCCATGAATAGCATGCTTACCATGAGGCTATATGCTTATGTGATATAACTGCCTTGAATGCCTGTGGGTGGAGGCTGAGTTACTTGGATTGGACAATTCATTAAATGTTTGTTTTAAGCCCACTAGATAGTGGCAAAATCATGTTTTCTAAGCCCACCTGAGGGTGGCAAATCCACGTCTTAGCCTACCTGCGGGTAGCACCATCAAACCATTTTCAAACAAACAAACATGAAGTGTTTTGTTCCAATTCAGGCGGGCCAGTCTATACTTGTTTGCTGCGAGCATCACATAGTAACCTAGGCTAATAACCGGAATAAGAACTCACAATGTTTTCAAAATAAGATATCATGGTTAGTAGAGGCCGGTCTTTGACCGGGCGAGCGGGGGTGCTCACGAAGTGACCTTCCCCAATCGTACCCAAGTTCCCGAGCCGAGGCAACTTTGGTGATGACGGACACGTGGCCTTTGGCACCGAGTCAGGGTTTCCTAAATTTCCCATTTAAAAAACATTTAGGTGGCGACTCTGTATCTGGCGAAGCAGTCCATGTTTGGCACTTCTTTCAAAAAATCTATTTTCAAAACGATTTGCCGGATTTGGACTCTTTGGTTCAAGATTAAGAACCGTGACATTTGAGTCCTTCGAACTGTAGTGACCCAATATCGAACCAGAATGGGAGGGACTCGCACTCCTTTCCCCGGGATGCGTTCGGGGACGTCTACAGTTTCTGGCGACTCCGCTGGGGATTTAGAGAACTTGACTCGAACTCATGATATCTGTTTTTGACTACACTTGTGTGTTTCTTTGCATTGCATTTGCATTGGTGCGCCTAGGACACCGTGTTTGCCATATGCCATTCCCGAACGATTTGCCGGAGGCTTGTCTTGTCAAGGCATGTCCATAAGGCTGATCGGCTCTGGGCTCTGACAGCATGGGAACACAAACCCCGGTTTTACCGGGGCACCCTTTTTGACCATTCGACCTAGTGCATATTCGGATCCATAGTGACCATTCCAAATTAGGACAGGTTGCTTACCCGTTTATAGGTTGTTTGAAACCGCTGCGTGCGTAGTGAAACCCTAGCTCCTGACGAAATAGGACAGGGAAACCCTACCCCCAACATAGGGGTGTTTTGGCTCTCACTTATCTGTTATGTGCTTTAGAGTGCGTCTCTACAGGAATGCATGTATCAGTCTATGAGTTTGGGCATCAAGCATGCGGGCATCAGTCAGTATTTGAGAATCAGTTGTCTGCGGATATCGGATTCAGTTTTGGGGGAACAGTGATACAGGAACAGTGATCAGTAATTGAGGACAGTGTATTTTCAGCTTATCAACTGCGTGTTGTATGCCCGACTGTGTGTTGTGTGTATTTAATTTAAGCTGTTATGTTGCCCGTTTATCTGGTTATTTATTTCCTTTTCGCTTTATTATCTTTTTGCTAGGGCAGTTTTTAGCACGATTGCTTCCAAACCAGTAGATACTCCCCAAGCACTTTGGACACGAGGTCGCCGACTCAACCGATCCGAGGATCTCGTTGACGGACATCCAGTGTTCCACTCCCTACCCCCAGTTGCCAGAAGAAGGCCAAGGAGGCGCAGTGTGTCAGAGCAGGGATTACCGAGACAGAGGGCTACTTTGACAGTAAACAGCCAGGTTGAGATTTCTGTGTCTGCCATAGAAGTACATTTACCGGTCATCCAGATGGAACAGCAGAATACATCAGTGGTAGAGGCGATGATGCGCCAGATGCAAGAGAGCATGAGGCAGATGCAAGAGGATGCTGTCCGCCAAGCGGAATTTTCTAAACAACAAGCCGCAGTCATGGCCCAGCAGGCCGAGCTGATTACTAGGCTGCAACAGCAGAATGCAGCATCTGCTTCACATCAGGTTCCTCCTCCACCAGCAGCTCCACTACCCGAGCAGGCACCTATGGGTCAGAATACCTTGCCAAACCCTCAGAATACCTTGCCAAACCCTCAGAATACCCTGCCAAACCCTCAAAATACCCTCCCGAACACCCAGAACACCCTACCCAATGTCCAAAATATCCAAGAGGACACCAACATTCCAACGGGGCTGGCTCCGCCCCCGCTTCTGCCGCAACTGTCCAAGAATCTTACACCCAACCACCCGGACTCTCCATTCGAGTTTGAGGTAGATCATACAGCTCTAAAGCTGAGTAAGCTGGAGAAGCTTTTCAAGAAATCGCAGGGGGTGAAGGCCATCCCAGACATCGAAGATGGGTACACTGACGTGGCCGTAACATTGCCAGACAGATTCAAGATGCCACAGATCGACCGTTTTGATGGGTCAGGGGATCCTATGGTTCATCTCCGGCTATTTTCAGACATCCTGAGGCCAATGGGTCTAACCCGACCACAAAAACTTTCTTTGTTTGGCAGAACTTTGTCAGGGGTGGCGGCCATCTGGTACGCAAAGTTAGAAGATGATGTGAAGAGAAATTGGGATGACATGGCTGAGGCCTTCGTTGCGCAGTACTCGTATAATACACAGATCGAGATTACAACACGTGATCTCGAAACGACGAGGCAGGAACCCAAGGAGTCTTTCTCCGATTTTGTAACTAGATGGAGGGCAAAGGCATCGATGATGACCTTGAGGCCTACAGACAAAGACCAAATCCGGATGATTGTGCGCAATCTCCAGCCGAAACTCATGCAAAAGATGATTGTACTCCCCTTTCCAACTTTCTCAGATTTACACGAGATGGGGGTACAGATCGAGGATGCAATGAAGCAAGGTTTAATCGACCAGGACCGGGAGCAGCCCCGAAGGACATTCAACCGCAATAGCAACGCAGGCCCGAGTGGCGCTGCAAACACTAGGACTTCTGAGGTCGGTATGGTCACCACCACTCCCCCTTCCCAACCAAGGCCCGCAGCGGCCACACCCTTTTCCAGTACCTCCGGGAGCAGTAACCAAGCCTCGAGATTTCAGCCCAGAGGCCAAAGAACCTTCACTCCACTATACATGCCTTTGTCCAAGGCTCTCGGGGTGTTAATCAGGAAGAAGCATCTGACACCTTTAGAGCCGAGGCCACTGCCAAATCCACTCCCTCCCTCTTATGACCCAGCAAAGTACTGTGCGTACCACCAACAGCACGGTCATGACACCGACCGTTGCTATAGATTGCGTCATGAGATCCAGGATCTTATTGACAAGCAGGTGATCGCGCCTCCCGAAAAACCCAACGTCACAACAAATCCTCTCCCACCACATAACCAAGCCCCTCCTCCCAAAAGAGTCAACTTCATCCAAACTGGGGTCGTGTCCTACGATCCTAGTATCTATATTACTCCCTCTCACCTACCCAAGCCGGAGGTGATCCTTCCTGACTGCACTGACTTGTGCATGTTGGACGCCTTCACAACCCAATCTAAGTCAGTGGTGGTGACCACCGAAGATGGAACGAGGCAGGTTTCAGAGGAGGGCAGAATTGCTGAGTCTGGGATGGAACAGCCTGGGAATTATGCTGAAGGAGCCTATGATCCAAGCGAGTACATCTTATCAGTGGGCCAGTCTAAGCTGAGTGTGGGGCTGCCAGAAAAAGCTGAGCTGTGCATGATTCGGGGGGACAGACTTGAACAAGGGGCAGATGATCTGACAACAGTGGAAGGGGACTTTGCCAACTTCCAGTTCTTCAACGACCAAGAATCAGCGGATGCTGCAATCAACTGGTTCGACTATGAGGAGTCGGCAGAAGTTACCGGATGGTTAGATGATCAGCCAGACGTTGTAGAATTCCAATCAGAACAGGGCCCGGCAGGGGCGAGAGTATCAATGATGGCCGGAAGGGCCGAGGGTCAGAATCCACCGCCGGAGAGTGCCAGCGTTAAGAATTTCGCTCAGAATTCGGGGATTGTAAATATAGGGAATATTGACCAACCAGCTGTACTGACGCAGTTGGAACGACAAAAGTTTAACGATTCCGAGAGAATCAGAAAGGCTAAGGCCCATGTGGGGGTCGAAAGTGCTGTGTGCACAGAAACAGAAAATGCTGTGGGCATAAAGACTGAAGGTGCTGCGAGCACAATCATACCGGAGCCGGACAGATGTCTGTCGGCTGCCGACGGAATGTGGTGGGAAGACGATGACTTATGTCTTGCCCACACAGATGAAGACTGGGGAGGTAACCAACCAGATGATACCTGGATATTGACGAGATCGCTCATATGACCAGAAGTGGCGGTATTTCAACCCAACATTTGGACCAACCTGAAGCATCTGGGAAAGACAAAGAAAGCTGAAAACAGAGAGAGAAACAGATTGAAGAAGAAGCTGTGCTCAAACAATTGAAGAAGATACAAGCAGACATCTCCATCTGGGGATTGCTTATGGCATCGAGGGTGCACAGACAGGCCGTCCTATCTGCCATGGACAAGGCCAACTCTCAATAGACACTACACCAGAGCAACTGGTTGGGGGGTGGTTTTTCCGGGAGGAGGTTCCCCGGCATTAACTTTCAGATAAGGAAGTTACCGCCTAAGGCACAAACCATAACAAACTCTCTACGTCTCCGTGGAAGTAGAGATAAATGGATACCGGTGGTACTTGTTGATACCAGGTCCGCCATCAATGTCTGCCCAGTCAGAACAGCATATGCAGTTGGGTTGAAGCCCGCAGACTTCACACCAACAACTCAGGTGATCAAAGCTTACGATAATACGAGGGGAAGTGATGGGGATTGTCAAGATTCAAACCAAGGTTGGTCCAGGACAACACGACATCGAATTTCATGTCTTGGACGTTCCCGCAACCTTCAACTTACTCTTGGGGCGGCCGTGGCTGCACCAAGTAAAGGTAGTCTCTTCCACTCTACATCAGATGGTGAAATACCCCTATGGAAAGGAGTAGCCATGTAGTTCGGAACTCATCAATCCATCCACCTCCGGAGGTATCTACGCCGGTCCTGGAAATTGAGCATGGCACAGAAGATGTTTTCTTATCAGGATTCACTTTGGCTGAGGCCCGGGTAGTACAGAATATTATGGCTGTGAATGAAGGTGTGTACGTTAGTGCTCAATCCGTCTACCTCATGAACAAGCTACAACATATTCCCGGGATGGGATTAGGAAGGAGCGGCAGGAAAGGAGTCGCTGCGTTGGCCGAAGTGCCACACAATCCGCATACCTTTGGGCTGGGTTATCTGCCCACCAAAGAGGACTGGGTAAGGAAAGGAAAGGAAATGGCCGGCAGAGCCAGAGCGAAGCAGGCTGGGAAGCCTTTTGACTTAATACACAGGCCCATTCAGGGTACCCTGAACAGACGCTTCGTCCGGGAGGGGGAGGATTTTCCATTTTGCGGCTTCCCAGAGCCGTGGTTGAACGCAGAGAAGAAGCGCGTCCCAGGCTTCGAGATCTTCTTTGATTTACAACTATCCGGGGATGACGTTGCCACAGAGCAGACAGACCCACCAGCTGAGGCTGAGCAGTGCAAAACAGGGGATCCTGAAGGCACAGAATTTGAAATGGGGGTAGCACTGGCATGTCTCCTCTCTGATCCTCCGATCGACCAAGAGTGCTTGGGGGATAACTTCGTGGTTTCCATGATTGGGGATGAAACGGCTGCGAGCCAACCAGCAGCTATCTTGGATGCATCAATCGCACCCTCTCTCACTTGGCAGTACGAGGAGAGATTTTTGTCCAGCAGCACCGGGTCAGGTAGTGAGCCGGAATCTGATTCCACCGAGTCCTGTGAGTCGGAATCAGGTTCCAGCTCGACTGAGTCTGAGTCTGGTACTCCTGGGGATGTTAACCCGGATGCCACAGTCCTGTCCAGGTCGTCTTTTTCCTTTTCTTTTGAGTCTGTTGTAACAGAAGAATTGGACGATTTAATGAACTTAATGAGAATGAGGTGAATGTGGTTTCGAGTATTTCTCTGTGCCCTTGATTTATTGTATTAATTCAGACTTTCAAAACTTTGATGAAAACGACGAGGACGAAGTTCCTCCGGTTTTACAACGTTTAATTGAGCAAGAGCAAGAGAGATTTGTTAAGCCATTAACGGATGAAATCATTACCGTGAACATTGGTACTGAGGAGGACCCGCGGCTGGTCCAGATCGGGTCCACGTTGTCTTCAGAGGAACGCGAGCGCTTAGTCGCTTTATTAAAAGATTTCAAAGATGTTTTCGCGTGGTCCTACGAAGACATGCCTGGAATCGATCCTGAGATTGTACAGCATCGGATCCCCCTTGACCCCGAGGCTCGACCTGTCAAGCAGAAACTCAGAAGGATCCGCCCGGATTGGGCTCTCAAGATTAAGGAAGAGGTCACCAAGCAAATTGACGCAGGCTTCCTGCTGGTATCTGAATATCCGACTTGGTTGGCCAACATTGTTCCGGTGCCGAAGAAAGACGGCAGGATCCGGGTGTGTGTAGACTTCAGGGATTTGAACAAAGCTAGTCCGAAGGACGACTTTCCCTTACCGCACATTGATGAGTTGGTAGACTTCACAGCAGGGCATGCATTGCTCTCATTCATGGATGGCTTCTCAGGATACAACCAGATAGTGATGGCACCAGAAGACCGGGAAAAGACTGCATTCACCACCCCGTGGGGGACATACTGCTACCGGGTAATGCCGTTTGGGTTGAAGAACGCTGGAGCTACTTATCAACGAGCCGCGACCACGATACTACATGATATGATCCACAAAGAGGTTGAGGTGTATGTGGACGACATGATTGTCAAGTCCAAGGAAAGAGAGGGCCACTACACCGCCTTGCATAAGTTTTTCCAAAAGATCAGGGAATTCCGGTTGCGGCTAAACCCTCAGAAATGTACATTCGGTGTTACAGCGGGAAAAATGCTGGGGTTTCTGATTACACAAAGAGGCATCGAGGTCGATCCTTCCAAAATCAAGGCCATCTTAGAAATGCCACCACCAAGGACTGAAAAGGAGGTGCGAGGCTTTCTGGGTAAAGTGCAATTCATAAGACGGTTTATCTCAAAATTAACCTTGACTTGTGAACCACTTTTTGGTCTCCTGAAGAAAGGAAAGAAGTTCCAATGGGACGGCCGATGTCAAGCTGCATTTGAACAGATTAAAGAGTATCTACAGAACCCGCCCGTGTTGTCACCGCCAGAACCAGGGAAACCGTTGATTTTGTATCTATCAGTGACTGAAAATACGATGGGCTGCATGCTTGCGCAAGAATCAGAAGACAAGGTGGAGAGAGCCATCTACTATCTTAGCAAGAAGATGCTGGAGTATGAGACCCGATATACACCGCTGGAAAAGGCTTGTTTAGCTTTGGTATGGGCTACCAGGAAGCTGCGGCACTACCTGTTAGCTCACTCTGTAATGCTGGTTTCACGACTTGATCCCATCAAATATCTCTTCGAGAAACCAGCGCTTACGGGTAGGGCTAGCTCTGGCTGCTGTTGCTCTCCGAATTTGATCT
>JAPPVO010000041.1:0-12484 GCA_030407325.1 Camellia japonica
GCGTCGCACTGTTTTGTGCCGTTGACACTCGCGCTATTTTGCGCGTCGCACTGTTTTGTCCAGTTGACACTCGCGCTATTTTGCGCGTCGCACTGTTTTGTGCCGTTGACACTCGCGCTACTTTGCGCCTCGCACTGTTTTGTGCAGTTAACACTCGCGCTATTTTGCGCGTCGCACTGTTTTGTGCAGTTGACACTCGCGCTATTTTGCGCGTCGCACTGTTTTGTGCAGTTGACACTCGCGCTATTTTGCGCGTGGCACTGTTTTGTGCAGTTGACACTCGCCTATTTGCCCTCGCACTGTTTTGTGCAGTTGACACTCGCGCTATTTTGCGCGGCACTGTTTTGTGCAGTTGACACTCGCGCTATTTTGCGCGTCCCACTGTTTTGTGCCGTTGACACTCGCGCTATTTTGCCCCTCGCACTGTTTGTTCAGTGACACTCGCGCTATTTTGCGCGTCGCACTGTTTTGTGCAGTGACACCTCGCGTATATTGCGCGTGGCACTGTTTTGTGCAGTTGACACTCGCGCTATTTTGCGCGTGGCACTGTTTTGTGCCATTGACACTCGCGCTATTTTGCGCGTCGCACTGTTTTGTACAGTGACGCTCGCGCTATTTTGCGCGTCGCACTGTTTTTGTGCAGTTGATCCTCACGCTATTTTCGCGTCCACTGTTTTGTGCTGTTGACACTCGCGCTATTTTGCGCGTCGCCCTGTTTTGTGCAGTTCACACTCGCGCTATTTTGTGCGTCGCACTATTTTGTGCAGTTGACACTCGCGCTATTTTGCGCCTCGCACTGTTTTGTGCAGTTGACACTCGCGCGATTTTGCGCGTCGCACTGTTTTGTGCAGTTCAAACTCGCGCTCTTTTGCGCGTCGCACTGTTTTGTGCCGTTGACACTCGCGCTCTTTTGCGCGTCACACTGTTTGTTGCAGTTGACACTCGCGCTATTTTGCGCGTCGCACTGTTTTGTCCGTTGACACTCGCGCTCTTTTGCGCGTCGCACTGTTTTGTGCAGTGACACTCGCGCTATTTTGCGCGTCGCACTGTTTTGTGCTGACACTCGCGCTATTTTGCGCGTCGCACTGTTTTGTGCCGTGACACTCGCGCTCTTTTGCGCGTCGCACTTTTTGTGCAGTTGACACTCGCGCTATTTTGCGCGTCGCACTGTTTTGTGCCGTTGACACTCGCGCTATTTTGCGCGTCGCACTGTTTTGTGGCGTTGACACTCGCGCTACTTTGCGCCTCGCACTGTTTTGTGCAGTTAACACTCGAGCGATTTTGCGCGTCGCACTGTTTCGTGCAGTTGACACTCGCGCTATTTTGCGCGTCGCACTGTTTTTGCCGTTGACACTCGCGCTATTTGCGCGTATGGCACTGTTTTGTGCAGTTGACACTCGCGCTATTTGCGCCTCGCACTGTTTTGTGCAGTTGACACTCGCGCTATTTGCGCGTGGCACGTTTTTGTGCAGTTGACACTCGCGCTATTTTGCGCGTCCACTGTTTTGTGCCGTTGACACTCGCGCTATTTTGCCCTCGCACTTTTGTTCAGTTGACACTCGCGCTATTTGCGCGTCGCACTGTTTTGTGCAGTTGACACTCGCGTATATTGCGCGTGGCACTGTTTTGTGCAGTTGACACTCGCGCTATTTTGCGCGTTGCACTGTTTTGTGCAGTTGACACTCGCGCGATTTTGCGCGTCGCACTGTTTTGTGCAATTTATCACTCGTGCTGTTTTGCGCCTCGCACTGTTTTGTGCAGTTGACACTCGCGCTATTTTGCGCGTCGCACTGTTTTGTGCAATTTATCACTCGTGCTATTTTGCGCCTCGCACTGTTTTGTGCAGTTGACACTCGCGCTATTTTGCGCCTCGCACTGTTTTGTGCAGTTGACACTCGCGCGATTTTGCGCGTCGCACTGTTTTGTGCAGTTCACACTCGCGCTCTTTTGCGCGTCGCACTGTTTTGTGCCGTTGACACTCGCGCTCTTTTGCGCGTCACACTGTTTTGTGCAGTTGACACTCGCGCTATTTTGCGCCTCGCACAGTTTTGTGCAGTTGACACTCACGCAATTTTGCGCGTCGCACTGTTTTGTGCAGTTCACACTCGCGCTCTTTTGCGCGTCGCACTGTTTTGTGCCGTTGACACTCGCGCTCTTTTGCGCGTCCCACTGTTTTGTGCAGTTGACACTCGCGCTATTTTGCGCGTCGCACTATTTTGTGCCGTTGACACTCGCGCTATTTTGCGCGTCGCACTGTTTTGTGCAGTTGACACTCGCGCTATTTTGCGCGTCGCACTGTTTTGTGCCGTTGACACTCGCGCTATTTTGCGCGTCGCACTGTTTTGTGCCGTTGACACTCGCGCTATTTTGCGCGTCGCACTGTTTTGTGCAGTTGACACTCGCGCTATTTTGCGCGTCGCACTGTTTTGTGGCGTTGACACTCGCGCTACTTTGCGCCTCGCACTGTTTTGTGCAGTTAACACTCGCGCTATTTTGCGCGTCGCACTGTTTTGTGCAGTTGACACTCGCGCTATTTTGCGCGTCGCACTGTTTTGTGCAGTTGACACTCGCGCTATTTTGCGCCTCGCACTGTTTTGTGCAGTTGACACTCGCGCTATTTTGCGCGTGGCACTGTTTTGTGCAGTTGACACTCGCGCTATTTTGCGCGTCCCACTGTTTTGTGCCGTTGACACTCGCGCTATTTTGCCCCTCGCACTGTTTTGTTCAGTTGACACTCGCGCTATTTTGCGTGTCGCACTGTTTTGTGCAGTTGACACTCGCGTTATATTGTGCGTGGCACTATTTTGTGCAGTTGACACTCACGCTATTTTGCGCGTGGCACTGTTTTGTGCCGTTGACACTCGCGCTATTTTGCGCGTCGCACTGTTTTGTACAGTTCACGCTCGCGCTATTTTGCGCGTCGCACTGTTTTGTGTAGTTGACACTCACGCTATTTTGCGCGTGGCACTGTTTTGTGCCGTTGACACTCGCGCTATTTTGCGCGTCGCACTGTTTTGTACAGTTCACGCTCGCGCTATTTTGCGCGTCGCACTGTTTTGTGCAGTTGACCCTCACGCTATTTTCCGCGTCGCACTGTTTTGTGCTGTTGACACTCGCGCTATTTTGCGCGTCGCCCTGTTTTGTGCAGTTCACACTCGCGCTATTTTGCGCGTCGCACTGTTTTGTGCAATTTATCACTCGTGCTATTTTGCGCCTCGCACTGTTTTGTGCAGTTGACACTCGCGCTATTTTGCGCGTCGCACTGTTTTGTGCAGTTGACACTCGCGCGATTTTGCGCGTCGCACTGTTTTGTGCAGTTCACACTCGCGCTCTTTTGCGCGTCGCACTGTTTTGTGCCGTTGACACTCGCGCTCTTTTGCGCGTCGCACTGTTTTGTGCAGTTCACACTCGCGCTCTTTTGCGCGTCGCACTGTTTTGTGCCGTTGACACTCGCGCTCTTTTGCGCGTCCCACTGTTTTGTGCAGTTGACACTCGCGCTATTTTGCGCGTCGCACTGTTTTGTGCCGTTGACACTCGCGCTCTTTTGCGCGTCGCACTGTTTTGTGCAGTTGACACTCGCGCTATTTTGCGCGTCGCACTGTTTTGTGCCGTTGACACTCGCGCTATTTTGCGCGTCGCACTGTTTTGTGCCGTTGACACTCGCGCTGTTTTGCGCGTCGCACTGTTTTGTGCAGTTGACACTCGCGCTATTTTGCGCGTCGCACTGTTTTGTGGCGTTGACACTCGCGCTACTTTGCGCCTCGCACTTGTAGACGTCCCCGAACGCCCCGGGAGGGTTAGGTCCCGTTCTGTTCATGTTGGGGTCACTACAGTTCAAGGACTCACATGTCACGGTTCTTAATCCTGAACCAAAGAGTCCAAATCCGGCAAATCGTTTTGAAAACAGATTTTTTGAAAGAAGTGCCAAACATGGACTGCTTTGCCAGATAACAGAGTCGCCACCTAAATATTTTTTAAAATGGGAAATTTAGGAAACCCTGACTCGGTGCCAAAGGCCACGTGTCCGTCATCACCAAAGTTGGCTCGGGAACTTGGGTACGATTGGGGAAGGTCACATCGTGAGCACCCCGCTCGCCCGGCCAAAGACCGGCCTCTACTAACCATGATATCTGTTTTTGAAAACCTTGTATGCTCTTATTCCGGTTATTAGCCTAGGTTACTATGTGATGCTCGCAGCAAATAAGTATAGACTGGGTCGCCTGAATTGGAACAAAACATTTCATGTTTGTTTGTTTGAAAATGGTTTGATGGTGCTACCCGCAGGTAGGCTAAGACGTGGATTTGCCACCCTCAGGTGGGCCTAGAAAAAACATGATTTTGCCACTATCTAGTGGGCTTAAAACAAACAGTTAATGAATTGCTCCAATTCAGATAACTCAACCTCCACCCACAGGCATTCAAGGCAGTTATATCACATAAGCATATAGCCTCATGGTAAGCATGCTGTCATGGCAACACTCACACGCATGCAAGGATGCTAAAGCATAAAACTTACCGAGTACTCCAAGCCAAAACAGAAAACTGATTAGAAATCATGCATGATCCTAATTATACTGAATTGCCTAATGCAACACATGCAATAATGCAACTATAGCAAGCTCGACTATTCTAAAGATGGCATGTGGAATGCTACAACTAACACATATTCAATTTGGAATTGAAATACAAATGCAGTTTGTATGATGCGCCGAGCCCGGTGCGTGCAAAACAGATGAATGACGCAAACATGCTATCATACTGTATGCTAATTGAAATATGCCCTAATCTAACCATCATAAGCGGATAAATAAAAGGGAAGAAAGACGTGGGGTTGGAAGACATACATCACACTCACCCACACTTATTACAATTATGCCCTCGCGCAGAGGGTCCGAATAAATAATAATACAGTCCGAGATATACAGTCCGAAATATTACAGATTTCTAATTAATTAACAAATTAACTAATAAAGACTGTAAACTGGCATGCAAGCCAGGGGCTGCCTCGCTTCTGATGAATGATGTATGCTGGACTGTGTTGCGTGGAAATCCACTGGGATGCCCAATCTAGCCTCTGTTTGCAATATTTCTCGAAACGCGCGCCAAACCCCGAAAAGTTTCTGATTCCTTATCTCGCTGCAACAGAGAGCAGGAAAAGGGCATAGCAATGTATTTCACAGATATATGCATGCCTCGATCCTCGTGCCATCAATCACGCATATCGATGCATGATGGCCGAGGAATCGGATTGCACAACTCAATATAGGGTGCAATGCAGATGAATGCTACAGCAAAACCTAACTCCATCATGGATAATCCGGAGTGACGGTGACTTGGGAATCGAGACCCGTTCCGTGAAACGTGCCTCGTTTCCCGTGCCCGGGCTAACTCCTATCACGAACACGATGCAATATGCATGATATGTATGAAATGCAGCTAATATACAATTCTAGCATGCACAATGCTATGAAAATGAGATGAAAATGAGACGCCTCGAAAAGCGTGCACGCGGGCACACAAACCGAGGCGATGATGTAAAATGCAAATCGGATAAGACCGAAGTGCTTCGAAATGCGTGCACACGGGCACGCACACCGAGGCAATGATATGAAGAGAAAATCGGATAAAACTGAAGTGCCTCGAAATGTGTGCCCACAGGCACGCACATCGAGGCGATGATAAAAATGAGAAAATCGGATAAAACCGAAGTACCTCGAAATGTGTGCCCACAGGCACGCACACCGAGGCAATGATATGAAGAGAAAATCAGATAAAACTGAAGTGCCTCGAAATGTGTGCCCACAGGCACGCACATCGAGGCGATGACAAAATGGAATGAAATGGCATACGGAATGCTACGATGGGCTTATACCAACATGGGAGAGCCTCAGCTCACTCCCATAGGAGGCCGTCGGATAAGAATGAAGTGCCTCGAAATGCGTGCACACGGGCACGCAAACCGAGGCAATGATAAAATGAGACTGAAATGCAAATTGGGCTTATACTAACATGAGTGGACCTCAGCCACACTCACATCAGATGCCGTCGGGTAAAACAGAGGTGCTCGAAGTGCGTACCCATAGGCACGCAAACCGAGGCATGGCCCGGAGGCATGAAACGGCACGGGAAATGATATGCAAGCATGCAAACCAAATTTCAGCACCTAAATGAAGGGGAAAACAGTCCCGAAATGATACGAAATGACAACCAATGCATGAAATCATCCCGAAATGTGATTTTAAGTACCCGAAATGGCCTACGGCTATGCTAAACATGCAAAATTGATACATGAAAGCAAAAAAAGTAGCAAGGCAGCCCCAAATATGGCATTTTTTCAGTACAAAGCAAGGCTAAACAAGAACCACAAGCATGGCAAATTTAGCATGCAAAAACGGGGAAAAAGAGAGGAATTACAAAGCAAGTAGTATATACAATGCTCAAACCAGAAAAATCAGTTCTAAAAAATTGAATAGGGGCCAAAAAAATGCATATTTACAGTAGATGAGATCCTCTAATTCAGTGTGTAGATATGCTCAAAATGGCATGCAAAAATGAGCCAATAAGGGGCTACAACATGAGGTACCATAAGCAATGATCAAACAACTTTGGACCTTGACAAAGTATGAAGAATAAGCCAAAATAAGACACTTTCTAAGCCTGATGAAGACTCAAATCAGTAGCTAAGCAAGCCTAAACAAACATGCAATTTTACGGGAAATATGAAGGATATAACATGAAGTACCAAAATCAGTCATCAAATGGTCTAAGGACCTTAACAAAACATGAAGAATAGGAAAAAATAAGGCTCTGTCTAGGCCTGATGAAGGCTGAAATCCGAAGCATGGTGAGCTTAAAAACACATGCAAAATAGGATTGTGACAAGAATTCAAAGCAAGTGATATGTAGAGCAAGAAAACTAGGTTGAGCCCTTCTTCAATGTTGAAGAGGGGCTTAAAATAAGCACAATCACAGTATGTTGCATGCTCCAACTCAGATCACAAATAGGCCAAAACAATCATGCAATTTTACGGTAAAATGGAAGCATTTCAAAGGAAGTGCATGACAGAGAAGCCAAACATGGTTGAGCCCTTCTTCAATATTGAAGAGAGGCTCAAAATAAGCCCACTCACAGTTAATTTCATGCTCGAAAACAGATCACTCATAATCCAAACAAAGCATGCAAAATATTGGCATATAAGAGGATATTGAAGGAAGACCAAGATAGAGGGCTCAAGCAGGGTTGAGCCCTTAAACAAACATCAAGAATAGCTCAAAGAGGACCACTTTCAGTAGTGGCCAGAGCTCAAAACAGTGAGCAAAGAGGGTAAAGAATTGAAGGAAAATTATGCTAGAAAAAGGGAACTAGCAACTTACCCTTGAAGATCCAACTTTTGCTTCCTCTTGCCTTGATGAAAGTTGCTTCTAAGCCTCTGAGGAACCCTTCCTTGCTACTGGAATGGAGGTGGTGAGGGTGGAGCTTGGAGTTGATGAAGTAATGGCCTAGAGACTTGAAGAACTTTGAGGGTTTTGGAGAGGAAAATGGAGGTTTTGGAAGATGAAGTATTGAGGTCAAATGTTGTCACCTTAGCAAAGGAGGAGGCAAGCCCTTCAAATAGGGAAGAAAGGGTGTAAAAGGGGAGGGAATTGCATCCAAGCATTCCCTCCCAAAATATCCCCCGGATGCCCAGGGATATTTTGAAAAATATCTGGACAGCTGGAAAGGGCTGGAAAGCAGAAAGCTGGCCGGCCAGGTAAATTTCTGGGAGGTGGCCGGCCGGCCACCCCACCTGGTCGGCCAGCCACTCACCCTGGCCGGCCGGGCATGCCCAAAAATGAAGTTACAATTGCTGGCCGACCACCATGCAATGGTGTCCTCCCAGATGTGTAGAACAAGGTTCCAAGGTCGGAAATTGGCAACACTGAAGCAGGAGCCACAACATAGAGCTTGAAGGAAGGGCTCAAAAATGAAACTTTGAATTGCTGGCCGACCACCAACTTTTAGGGTCCTCCCAGATGTGTAGAAAAGGTTCCAAGGTCGGAAATTGGCAACAGTGAAGCAGGAGCCACAACATAGAGCTTGAAGGAAGGGCTCAAAAATGAAACTTTGAATTGCTGGCCGACCATGCTCTTTTAGGGTCCTCCCACGTCCCCTGATCACAGATATGTAGCTTTGGTTGGAAGAAAATGGGCCTAGGGTTTCAACATTGGCCCGGAAGTGAGCAAAACGGGCGCCGGAGGAGCGAAACTGGTTATCTGGGATAATTGCTGGCCTCCTACCCTCCAGTGATCTTCCTAATGTTGAAACAGAGGTACCTGCCAAAATTGAACAAAAACTAATGAGAAATGAACGCTCGGGGCCCAAACCGCGCAGTTCGGGGTCCCGAAAATGGGCTGTAGGCACCGGAAGTGGTGTTCAGCAGCGAAGTGGGTACCAGAGGCCCCAGTGTTCCTCGGAATGTTAAAACAGAGGTACCTGCCAAGAACCGGAGAAAACCGAGGCGAAATGGATGCTCGGGGGCCAAACCGCGAGGTTCGGGGTCCGAAAACCGGCTATAAGCACCGAAAGTGGCATACGGCCACGAAGTGGGCATCAGGGGCCCCAGGGTGCTTTGTTATGATAAAACAGAGGCACTTGCCAAGAACCGGAGAAAACCGAGGCAAAATGAATGCTCGGGGGCCAAACCGCGAGGTTCGGGGTCCCGAAAATGGGCCGTGAGCACCAAAGTGGCATACGGCCACGAAGTGGGCATCAGGGGCCCCAGGGTGCTTCATAATGATAAAAAGAGGCACTTGCCAAGAACCGGAGGAATCGGAGACGGTTGGGCAGTCCCGAACCGAGGCGCACGGCCTGACGGCTCCGAAAACCGGGAACCGGGCTCCGAAATGGGCAGAATGGCCTACGGCCACGAAAAGTAGCGCACGGCCACGAGAGATAGTCTACAGGACTACTCCCTTTCCTCAGGAAAGAAAACAGAGAAAACCGAGTCTGGTTCGCAAACCGAGACAAGGCACAGAAGAGGATTCGGAAGTTCGGAGGCAGGGCGCACGGCCGCGACTCTGGGACTTCTGAATGAGCACAATATGCAACACCACCGAGCGCTCAATCGGTGACGTCTAAGTCTTAAGGTCGGTCAAAAATGGGGTGTCTACAGTTGCCCCTCTTTGACAGAACTCAGAAGTCAAGAAGTGACGGGAGTGAATGTCAAAGCCCAGAGACGACCCATTTTTGACAAGGCCGAAGACTTAGACAATCATACAAGATGAACAGAGATGTGCCCGCAGGCGTGCCCGCAGGCAAGGGGCAAAATGCAAAGTGACATGCACAGAGCCGGATGATCATGCAAATGCAGCAAGCTGTAATGAGGCAAGTATTGACAAATAGATGCAACAGTTTTAAGCAAGAATGCAAAGCAACAACTACATTTCATGCAGTTAGGAATGCGGAGAATCACTCGATTCTCGTCGCGTCTCACACGGAGAAGATACGATACCTGTGCGATTCGTCTGGGCGCACCAGCTTCGAATGAACCGTACATACAATATCGTGCCTGCAAAAGAAGGAAATTCAACAAGAACAGTATGTCAACAACATATATTCAATGTGGTTCCTGCAATTCCAAAAGTCTGACACACGCAGTGCCGGCGGGTAAACACATCGCAATGCGAGAAAAGATAATGCGTGACAACGCATACTCAAGCATAGAGGTATGGTAAACATGCATGACAATGCAAAATATTCATGAGAAGGCAAATTATGAGCCAAATAATGCAAAACGAGCGCAAATCAGAGTGCCCGTTTGTTGCGAAATAATAAACAAGAAAGCACGCATTTCGGCGACGACAACTCGATCGCAGCCTCTGATTCACCTCCCGGAGAGGTTATAACATGTTCAAAAAGGATACACCTTGATTTTGATGAATAATGACAAGACACATGTCAGAAATTGCAGCTAAAGTTCCAACGGAGCAATTTCGCGCCAGAAAGTGCACTTTTCTTGAACTTTTTCAGGTCCCGGGAACTCCAAAATTCCTCAAAATTTGCAGAGAGGTAGGGGAGGGGGTGGGGACCATGGTCGGCCAGGTCATGGCCCTAGGAGAGGCTGTCGGCCATGGGGGAAAAAGTGAATGGCCGGCCAGCCAGAGAAAGGGGCCGGCCGGCCACCTGGCAAAAAGAGGGGCATTTTGGTCATTTTGAGGATTTCTATATATATGCTTGCCCATTGCCTCCGAAATCACACCCCCAAGTGTGAAATTCTCTCCTCTTGCTCTCTAAGCCATTTTCTTGCTCAGATCTGCATTTTATACGCGCCCCTCGGCCTCCCACGCAAGTTGTTTCTGCGAAATCCTTTAGATTTAAGCACTTTGAGCCTACTAAAATTTGATTTCGGAGCTTCTCTTCTCATTTTCACCACCTGAGGTAAGTTTGTCTCAATATTTGGAATATTTTCCCGGGGGTTGACTTTTGTTGACTTTTTATTTCCCGAGAGTTGACTTTTGTTGACTTTTTCCAATTTTGGCTCATTTTTGCTCATTTTCGCTCCTTTTTGCAGATTTTTCGAAATGGCCGGCAATTTCCCCCACGGCGGAGGTTTCCCTGGTGCGGAGACGATTTTGACATTATGGCACTCCCCGAGGGTCCGGCCTTTCTTCCCCGATCGATACGCTCCAGCGGTACATAGGCTTCCGCGAGCTGTTTTCCGTCATTTCACCGATTTCAACGATCGGGCACCCGGGGATCTTCTTCTGCGAGAGCCAGAGCAGCACCTCTCCCACGGGGCACGAGAGGTATTTTACTTTACTTTTTGTATTCTTGTGCATTTTGTAGCTTTGCCATGCTTAAACATACAGTTGTAGCTTACGACATAGTACTTTGTTTGCACTTTGAACACGTAGTTAAAACACTTGAATTGTTGAACACACGGCTCACTGAAGGTGAACACACAGCACACACTGACTACGAGTAGAACACACAGTCCCAAACTCTGATTTTCTGAACACACAGTCCAAGTTGATGATGAACACACAGCCCACACTGATTAGGATTGAACACACGGCCCAAAACATAAATTTACTGAACACGCAGCCCAGATTTGACGTGAACACACAGCCCACTGATTAAGAGTAGAACACACAGTCCTAAACTCTGATTTACTGAACGCACAGCCCAGATAGAAATAAAGTGAACACGCAGCCCACTGATTAGGATTAGAACACACAGTCCTAAACTCTGATTTACTGAACACACAGCCCAGATTTGAAATGAACACGCAGCTCACCAACTTTCCTGAAATTTGAACACGCAGCCCAAATACCAAATTTTCTGAACACGCAGCCCAGATTTGAAGCGAACACACAGCCCACTGATTTTCCTGAAATTTGAACACGCAGCCCAAATACCAAATTTTCTGAACACGCAGCCCAGATTTGAAGTGAACACACAGCCCACTGATTAATGATTTGAACACGCAGCCCAAAACACCAATTCACTGAACACGCAGCCCAGGTAGAAATAAGGTGAACACGCAGCCCACCGATTAGGATTAGAACACACAGTCCCAAACTCTGATTTACTGAACACACAGCCCAGATTTGAAATGAACACACAGCCCACTGATTTTCCTGAAATTTGAACACGCAGCCCAAATACCAAATTTTCACATAGCTCATTCACTTCATTTGCTGATATATGCATTCATTCTAAATGCAGGTTGGCTCTCGCACTGTGCGAGGATACGGCTCCACTGCGCGAGAGGGAGTGGTATGCTGAGCTTCCGGAAGCTGTCCGGGACTTGGTTGACTTTGCAGGATTCGGACCATTCTGCAGAGGGTTATCTCATTGTCTTATCAGCAGGACATTGTTTGCCGCTCTGGCGGAGAGATGGTGGGACACCACCAATTCTTTCCATTTTCTCTGCACTGGAGATATGACTATGACCCCACTGGACTTCGCTGTACTCACCGGCCTAGACGTAGGCGGTGGACCCATTCCCTACGACGAGGATATGAGTGAGTGGGAGGCTGCTTGGATTTATCTATTGGGGGCTCGCCCACCCGTAGACAGAGGTACGGGAGAGTCCGGTATACTTGGTTCTCTTCTCATTTCCGGCGGCCACAGATGGAGCCTGAGTCCCCGAGGAGGTCGAGCAGTATACCCGTGGTTTCCTCATGTTCCTCTTTGGCACCACTCTGTTTGCCGATAGAGGGAACATGGTCGGATTGTATCTACTGAGTGCTCTGGTAGACCTATCACAGGTCGTTCAGTATGATTGGGGCGGGGGGACTTACTCGGCGGCTACTGGAGAGCCTGGGAGGTACATTCTGTCCTCTTGATTTGCATTTTGCTCCTCATTACTTGTTCATTGCACACACGGCGCACTTTGCATTTTGTATTCTGCCTTTAGCACTTTGCATTCACATTCCGCACTGCTTTTCTCAGCTATGGGTATATGCATATTTCCCCACATTAGCCCCGGAGATGGAGGTG
>JAPPVO010000042.1:0-22500 GCA_030407325.1 Camellia japonica
GTCTCATACTCTAGCATCTTCTTGCTCAGATAGTAGATGGCTTTCTCCACCTTGTCCTCTGATTCTTGTGCTAGCATACAGCCCATTGTAGTCTCAGTCACTGAAAGATACAATATCAACGGTTTCCCCGGCTCTGGCGGTGACAACACGGGCGGGTTCTGTAAGTATTCCTTGATTTGTTCAAAAGCAGCTTGGCATCGGCCGTCCCATTGGAATTTCTTGCCTTTCTTCAGGAGACCAAAAAGTGGTTCACAAGTTAAGGTTAATTTTGAGATAAACCGTCTTATGAATTGCACTTTACCCAGAAAGCCTCGCACCTCCTTTTCAGTCCTTGGTGGGGGCATTTCTAGGATGGCCTTGATTTTGGAAAGGTCGACTTCGATACCTCTCTGTGTAATCAGAAACCCCAGCATTTTTCCCGCTGTAACACCGAACGTACATTTCTGAGGATTCAGCCGCAACCGAAATTCTCTGATCCTTTGGAAGAACTTTTGCAAGGCGGTGTAGTGGCCCTCTCTTTCTTTGGACTTGACAATCATGTCGTCTACATACACCTCAACCTCTTTGTGGATCATGTCGTGCAATATTGTGGTCGCGGCCCGTTGATAAGTAGCTCCAGCATTCTTTAACCCAAACGTCATTACTCTGTAGCAGTATGTCCCCCATGGGGTGGTGAACGCAGTATTTTCCCGGTCTTCGTGTGCCATCACTATCTGGTTGTACCCTGAGAAGCCATCCATGAACGAAAGCAAAGCATGCCGCTATGAAATCCACTAACTCATCAATATGCGGTAAGGGAAAGTCGTCCTTCGGACTGGCTCTGTTCAAATCCCTGAAATCCACGCATACTCGGATCCTGCCATCCTTCTTTGGCACTGGAACAATGTTGGCCAACCAAGTCGGGTATTCGGATACTAGTAGGAAGCCCGCGTCGATTTGCTTGGTGACCTCTTCCTTAATCTTGAGAGCCCAATCCGGGTGGATCCTCCTGAGTTTCTGTTTGACAGGTCGGGCCTCGGGGTCAATGGGGATCCGGTGCTGTACAATCTCAGGATCGATCCCAGGCATGTCTTCGTAGGACCACGCGAAAACATCTTTGAAATCTTTTAATAAAGTGACTAAGCGCTCGCGTTCCTCCGAAGACAACGTGGACCCGATCTGGACCAGCCGCAGGTCCTCCTCAGTACCAATATTCACGGTAGTGATTTCATCCATTAGGGGTTTGACAAACCTCTCTTGCTCCTGTTCAATTAAACGTTGCAAAACCGGAGGGACTTCGTCCTCGTCGTTTTCATCAAAGTTTTGAAAGTCCGAATTTATGCAATAAATCAAGAGCACAGAAAAGTACTCAGAAACCACAGCTACTTGATTCTCATTAAGCACTTCCAAATCGTCCGAATTCTCGGTTACAACAGACTCAAATGAGAAAGAAAAAGACGACCTGGACATAACTGTGGCATCCGGGTTATCATCCCCAGGATTACCAGACTCAGACTCAGTCGAGCTGGAACCTGATTCCGACTCACAAGACTCGGTGGAATCAGATTCCGACTCACTACCTGACCCGGTGCTGCTGGACAAAAATTCCTCCTTGTATTGCCAAGTGAGAGAGGGTGCGATAGATGCATCCAAAATAGTCGCTGATAGGCCCACAGCCGTTTCATCCCCAATCATGGAAACCGAGAAGTTATCCCCCAAGCACTTATGGTCGATCGGAGGATCTGAGAGTAGACTTGCCAGTGCTACCCCCATTTCAATTTCAGCGCCCTCGACGTCCCCTGCTTTACACTGCTCAACCTCAGCTGATGGGTCTGTCTGCTCTCCGGCAACGTCATCCCCCGGTAATTGTAGATCAAAGAAAATCTCGAAGCCTGGCACGCGCTTCTTCTCCGCGTTCAGCCACGGCTCGGGGAAGCCACAAAACGGAAAGTCTTCCCCCTCCCGGACGAAGCGTCCGTTCAGGGTGCCCTGAATGGACCTGTGCATTAAGTCCAAAGGCTTCCCCGCCTTCTTTGCTTTGGCTCTCCCAGCCATTTCCTTCCCCTTTCGCATCCAATCCTCTTTGGTGGGCAGATAACCCAAGCCAAAGGTATGAGGGTTGTGTGGCACTTCGGCCAATGCTGCGACGCCCTTCCGGCCGCTCCTTCCTAATCCCATCCCGGGGATGTGTTGTAGCTTGTTCATGAGGTATACAGATTGAGCACTGACGTACACTCCCTCATTAACAACCATGATATTCTGCACCACCCGAGCCTCAGCCAGAGTAAACCCTGATAAGAACACATCCTCCGTGCCGTGCTCGATTTCCAAGACCGGTGTAGACACTTCTGGCGGTGGATGGATGGATGAATTCCCGAAAACAATAGCCACCCCCTTCCCATGAGGGTATTTCAATATCTGATGTAAAGTGGAAGAGACCGCCTTCACTTGGTGCAACCACGGCCGCCCCAAGAGTAGATTGAAGGTTGCAGGAACGTCCAAGACATGGAATTCAATGTTGTGCTGTCCTGGACCAATCTGGGTCTAAATTTTGACAGTCCCCATCACCTCCCTGCTGGTGTTATCGTATGCTCTGATCACTTGAGTAGTCGGCACGAAGTCCGCGGGCTTCAACCCGATCGCATACGCCGTTCTGATTGGGCAGACGTTGATGGTAGACCCGGTATCAACAAGAACCACCGGTATCCACTTGTCTCTATATTCCACAGAAATGTAGAGGGGTTTGTTATGATTTGCACCCTCAGGCGGCAGTTCTTTGTCTGAAAAGGTTATCATCGGGGAATCCCCTCCCGGAAAGACCAGTCCAACCAGCTGCTCTGGTGTGGTATCTATGGAGAGTTTGGCCTTGTCCATAGCAGATAGGACAGCCTGTCTGTGCACTCGTGAAGCCATAAGCAGTCCCCAGATGGAGATGTCTTTTTGTATCTTCTTTAACTATTTGAGCACAGCCTCCTCTTCAAGCTGTTTCTCCGCTTCTT
Organism: Camellia japonica; assembly: GCA_030407325.1. Taxonomy (NCBI): domain Eukaryota; kingdom Viridiplantae; phylum Streptophyta; class Magnoliopsida; order Ericales; family Theaceae; genus Camellia; species Camellia japonica. Next base: position 2,979 of record JAPPVO010000042.1, read on the forward strand.
TATCCTTCCCAGATGCCTCTGGCTGGTCCAGGTGCGGGGGCTTGAAATACCGCCCACTTCTTGTCATGTGATCAACCTCATCGAGATACCAGGTGTCATCTGGTTGATTGCTTCCCCAATCCTTGTCTGTGTGGGCAAGACATAAATCATCGTCTTCCCACCACATCCCGTGAGCAGCCAACAAACATCTGTCTGGCTCCGGCGTGATTGTACCCGCAGTACTTTCAGCCCACATGCTCGCAGCATCTTCTGTCTTCATGCCCACAACACTTTCAATCCCTTCATGGGCTTTGTCTTTCCTGATCCTCTCAGAATCCCAAATCTTTTCTTGTTCTGTCTGCGTTAGCGCAGTTCGTTGTTCATCTTTCTCTGCATTCACAATGCCCCTGTTCTGAGCGAAATTCTTCGTACCGGCGCTCTTCGACAATGTACTCTGACTTCCGGCCCTTCCGGCCACAGCTAATATTCCTGCCCCTGCTGGGCTCTGTTTAGATTGGAATTTCCACCACATCCGGTTGATCATCCAGCCACCCGGTAGCCTCTGCCGATTCCTCATACTCAAACCAGTTGACTGCTGCGTCCCCTGATTCTTGGTCATTGAAAAACTGGAGGTTGGCGAGACCCTCTTCCACAGCCGTTAGATCATCCGTTCCCTGCTCAAATCTGTCTCCCTGGATCACACACAGTTCTGCTCTCTCTGTCAATTCTATACTTGGCTCAGACTGGCCCACTGACAGGATGTACTCACTCGGATCATAGGCTTCTCCAGCAAAATCCCAGACTGCTCAAACCCAGACTCAACCATTCCATCCTCTCCGCTTCCTCCTATGTTTCTATCTTTGCCAGTCACCACCATTGGCTCGGTTTGGGTTGTGGAGATGTCCAAATGCACAAAGAGTCGGTGCAGTCGGGAAGGAACACCTCCGGCTTAGGTAGGTGGGATGGGGTGATATAGATGCTAGGATCGTAAAATGCGACCCCAGTTTGGATAAAATTGATTCTGTTGGGAGGGGGGCTTGGTTGTGTGTGGGAGAGGATTTGTTGTGACGTTGGGTTGTCGGGAGGCGCGATCACCTGTTTGTCAATAAGATCCTGGATCTCGTGACGCAACTCTAAAACAACGGTCGGTGTCGTGACCGTGCTGTTGGTGATATGCGCAGTACTTTGCTGGGTCATGAGAGGGAGGGAGTGGATTTGGTAGTGGCCTCGGCTCCAGGGGCTTTAAATGCTTTTTCCTGATTAATACCCCAGAGCTTTGGACAGGGGCATATATAGGGGTGAAGGTTCTTTGGCCTCTGGGTTGGTATTTGGTGGTCTGCTATTACTTCCGGATGCACCGGAGAAGGGTGTGGCTGCCATGGGCCTTGGTGGGGGAGGAGGAATGCTGGCGACCATGTTTACCTCCGAAGTTCTTGTAGTTGCAGCGCCACTCGGGCACGCATTGTTGTTGCGATTAAAAGTTCTCCGGGGTTGCTCCCTGTCTTGGTCAGTCAGACCCTGTTTCATTGCATCTTCAATTTGTACCCCCATCTCGTGCAGATCTAAAAAAGTGGGGAAGGGGAGTACAATCATCTTCTGCATCAATTTTGGCTAGAGATTGCGCACAATCATCCTGATCTGGTCCTTATCGGTGGGCCTTAAAGTCATCATCGAGGCCTTCGCCCTCCACCGGGTCACGAAATCCGAGAAACTCTCTTTGAGCTCCTGCCTTGTTGTTTCGAGATCACGAGTTGTAATCTCGATCTGGGTGTTGTAAGAGTATTGCGCAACAAAGGCCTCAGCCATTTCATCCCAACTTCGCTTGACATCATCCTCCAATTTCGCATACCAGATAGCGGCCACACCCGACAGGGTCCGGCCAAATAGTGAAAGCTTCTGGGGTCTGGTGAGGCCCATTGGTCGTAGTATATCTGAGAATAGTCGGAGGTGGACCATGGGATCACCAGATCCGTCAAAGCGATCAATCTGCGGCATCTTGAATCTATCTGGTAGCGTCACAGCCACATCGGTATATCCGTCCTCGATATCCGGATAGCTTTTACCCCTTGTGGATTTTTTGAATAGCTTCTCGAGCTTGCTCAATTTCATGCTGTTGGGTCTACTTTCGAACTCGAAGGGAGAGTCGGGGTGGTTGATAGGTGTAGGTGCCTTTGGACAGTTGAGGCGGAAGTGGGGGCAGAGCCTGCCCGTTGGAAGGTCTATGTCCTCCTGGATGTTCTGGACATTTGGGAAGGTGTTCTGGGCATTTGGTAGGACATTCTGGGCAACTGGTGCCTACTCGGGTAATGGGACCCCTGGTGGAGGAGGAGCTGGATGTGAGGCTGATGCTCCGGCTTGTTGCTGGAGTCTAGTGATAAGCTCAGCCTGTTGGGCCATGATTGTGGCCTGCTGTTTAGAGAACTCCGTCTGGTGGACAGCGTCCTCCTGCATTTGCCTCATACTCTCTTGGATTTGACGCATCATTTCCTCCATTCCGGCTACGCTCTGCTGATCCTGCTGACTGACTGGTATGTGTATTTCTATGGCAGATACTGAAACCTCAGCCCGACTGTTTACTGCTAGGGTAGACCACTGCTCTGGTAACCTCTGTTCAGACACACTGCGTTTTCTCGGCCTTCTCCTAACAACCGGGGGTAAAGAATGGAACACTGGCTGTCCGTCAACCAGATCCTCAGATCGATTGAGCCGACGACCTCTTGTCCAAAGTGCTTGGGGAATATCTACTCTACTGGGTCGGAAGCAATTGTGCTAAAAACTGTCCTAGCAAAAAAAATAAAGCAAAAAGAAATAAATAACACCAGATAAAACGAGGCATAACAGCTTAAAAAAAAAATACAACACACAGCTGGGCATAACAACACACGGTCGATAAGCTGAATATACACTGTCCTCAAACACTGATCATTATCCCTGAATCACTGTCCCCGAAAACTGAATCTGATACCCGCAGATAACTGATTCTCAAACACTGACTGTTGCCCGCAGGCCTGATGCCCAAACTCATACACTGATACATGCATTCCCTGTAGAGACGCACTCTAACAGCACATAACAGATAAGTGAGAGCCAAAACACCCCTATGTTGGGGTAGGGTTTCCCTGTCCTATTTTGTCAGGAGCTAGGGTTTCACTACGCACGCAGCGGTTTCAAACAACCTATATCGGGTAAGCAACCTGTCCTAGTTTGGAATGGTCACTACGGATTTCGATATGCACTAGGTCGAATGGTCAAAAGGGTGCCCCGGTAAAACCGGGTTTGTGTTCCCATACTGGCAGAGCCCACAACCGTCAGCCTTATGGTCATGCCTTGACAAGACAAGCCTCCGGCAAACCGTTCAGGAATAGCAGATGGCAAACACGGTGTCCTAGGCGCACCAATGCAAATGCAATGCAAAGAAACACACAAGTGTAGTCAAAACCAGATATCATGAGTTCGAGTCAAGTTCTCTAAATCCCCAGCAGAGTCGCCAGAAACTGTAGACGTCCCCGAACGCCCCGGGGAGGATGAGTCCCCCGTTCCGTTCAATTTGGGCTCACTACAGTTCAGGACTCAAATGTCACGGTTCTTAATCTGAACCAAAGAGTCCAAATCCGGCAAATCGTTTTGAGAAAACAGATTTTTTGAAAGAAGTGCCAAACATGGACTGCTTTGCCAGATACAGAGTCGCCACCTAAATATTTTATTTTTGGGAAATTTAGGAAACCCTGACTCGTTGCCTAAGGCCACGTGTCCGTCATCACCAAAGTTGCCTCGGCTCGGGAACTTGGGTACGATTGGGAAGGTCACTTCGTGAGCACCCCCGCTCGCCCGATCAAAGATCGGCCTCTACTAACCATGATATCTAGTTTTGAAAACATTATGCGTTCTTATTCCGGTTATTAGCCTAGATTTACTATGTGATGCGCACAGCATACAAGTATAGACCGGGTCGCCTGAATTGGAACAAAACATTTCATGTTTGTTTTTTGAAAGATGGTTTGCTACTCGCAAGTAGGCTTAAAATGCAGATTTTGCCACCCTCAGGTGGGCTTAGAAAACATGGTTTTGCCACTATCTAGTGGGCTTAAAACTCACAGTCATGATTTGCCCAATCCAAATAACCCAACCTTCACCCACAGGCATTCAGGCAGTTATATCACATAAGCACATAGCCTCATGGTAAGCATGCTATCATGGCAGTCACTCACACACATGCAAGGATGCTAAAGCATAAAACTTACCGAGTACTCCAAGCCAAAACAGAAGCTAATTAGAAATCCATGCATGATCCTAACTATACAGAAATGCCTAATGCAACACATGCAAAAATGCAACTATAGCAGGCTCGGCTATTCTAAACATGGCATATGAGATGCAACAGCTAACAAGTATTCAACTTGAAATTGAAATACAAATGCAGTTAGTATGATGCGCCGAGCCCGGTGCATGCAAAACAGATGAATGAATGCAAACATGCTATCATACTGTATGCTAATTGAAACATGCCCTAATCTAACCATCATAAGCTGGTAAATAAAAGGGAGAAAGACGTGGGGTTGGAAGACATACATCACACGCACGCACACTTATTACAATTTGCCCTCACTCGAGGGTCCGAATAAATAATATACAGTCCCAAATGAATAATTACAGTCCGAATAAATACAAAATCCTAATTAATTTAACAAATTAATCTAGGAAAGCTTAAACTAGCATGCAAGCTAGGGACTGCCTCGACTCTATTTGATGATGGATGATGCATGTTTGAGTTGCTTTGCGCGGAAATCCACTGCGATGCCCCAATTAGCCTCTGTTTGCAATTGTTCTTGGAAAGCGCGCCAAGCTCCGGAAGGCTGCTGATTCTTGATTTGCTGCAACAGAGAGCAGGAAAGGGCATGGCAATGTATTTTCACATATGTATGCTTGACTACTCTCAGGGAGCGTAGTCCTCGATCCTCGTGCCACCAATCACGCATATCGATGCATGATGGCCGAGGAGTCGAATTGCATGACTCAATATGGAATGAATGCACATATAAACACAACAAGACCGAGACTCCATCATGGATAATCCGGAGTGTCGGTGACTGGGAATTGAGACACGTTCCGTCACTCGGAGTACGAAACGTACCTCGTTTCCCGTGCTCGGGCTAACTCCTATCCCAAACACACAATGCAATATGCATGACATGCATGAATGCAACTAAGATACAACCTAACATGCACAATGCTATGAAATGGCATACACGATGCACGAGGTAACATGGCATATACAATGTGCTAACATACAAACTAGCATACACAATGCTATGAAATGAGATGGCATACACAATGCATAATGGACTTACACCAACACGAGTGGACCTCAGCCACACTCACATAGGAGGCCATAAGATGAAAAATGAGACACTCGAGATGCGTGCACGCATGCACGCAAACCGAGGACCGAACCTAGAGCACGAATGCCACTCTACCAAAGCATGGCAAAGCATGGAACATGGTATGCAAACATGCAAATTTCAGCACCAAAACATGATGCTAAACAGCCCCGAAGCATGGCAATATGGCACCCGATGCATGAGATGACCCGAAACACAAAATTAGGCACACGGAATGACTATAGCTATACAAAGCATGCATTATTTGAACATGAAGTGAAAGACAGAGTCAAGACAGTCCCAAAACATGCATTTTTCCATTTAGAGTATGGCCAAAAGGTGCTAGCAAGATGGCTAAATTAGCATGCAATTTTGACCAGCAAACATGGTTTACATGGCAAGTGTATGAAGCAGGAAGACTCCCATAAACCACCAAAAAATAGTGAAAAAAACATGCCAAATATGCCCAAATAACCATGAAATGCAGCCAAACATGCACAAATGAGGGTTCCTTTAGAGGGCATACAAAGGGTTCTAAGCACATACAAGATGAACATGTGGCAGCCCCCCAAAACAACTTTGAAAATCAAATATGGTAGTCCCAAAACTCAACAAATTGACCCTGAATGTGACTAAGAAGCATGCAAGATGGGGTCGCTTTGAAAGGCCAAAATGGCCACCAAACAAGTCAAGGTGAGAGGGGGTCACCCCCCTCTAATTTGGAGGCTCAAACAGCAGCAGCCAAGCCACTGAAAATCCACTGGATTTCAGTGGCTAGAAGGCCAAATGAAGCATGCAACAAGGGCTAGGATGCAAAGCTCAAAATGGGAGGCAACCAAGCATACAAGATAGCATATGACCTCAAACAAAATGGAACCTTAATAAAACATGAAGATGATGTTAAAAACAAGCCTTTTCTCAGTTTATAACAAGTCTCAAAAGTGATCACAAATATGGCTTATCTATCATGCAAAAAAAGGGCCTAAAAGAGATAATAGAGGTAAGAGGCAGAAGCTGGCCCCAAATGGCCAAGATCCCTTCAACAAAGTTGAAGAGGGGCTCAAAACATGGCACTTTATAGTTTACAACAAGCCACTAAAATAAACACAAGTAGGCCTAAACTATTATGCAAGAAAAAGGCCAAAAGAGGGACAAAGAAGCAAGTGATAGCTGCTGGCCTCAAACAGAGGAGAGCCCTTCAACAATGTTGAAGAGGGGCTCAAAACAAGCCATTTTACAGTTTATAGACCAAGTCCAAAACAGCTCACAAATAGCCTAAAATACTATGCAAAAATAGGCCTAAAAGAGAGTTTAAACACAAGAGGCAAGAAGGAAGCCTCAAACAGGGAAAGCCTTAATCAAACATGAAAAAGAGCTCAAAATAAGACTATTTCCAGTTAGGTCGGAGCCCAAAAATGCAAGCAAAAGAAGCTAATAAAGCATGCAAAAATAGCTTAAAAGAGGGAGAATGGAACTTACCCTTGTAAACCAATCTTCAACAGCTCTTGGACCAAGTTTGGTGGCTTTCAACCTCTGTAAAATCAGCTCAAAGGATTGGAATGGAGGATGGAAGTGTGGTGCTATGGGGTGTAGGGTAATGGTGCAAGGCTTAGGGGTTTGAAGGTTGGAAGAGAGGGAGAGGGAGGATGTGTATACAAGGCCCAAAGCAAATTTTCTAACCCTTAAAACTGAAGGGAGGGGCTAGTTTATAGGCCAAGGAGTGGAGAAAAGGGGGGAGATTCGAATTTAAATTTCCCCCCCAAAAGTTCCCCCCCTCGGATACAGAATTTGGGGGGAAAGAAGGGCATAACTGGAAGGAACAGGGTGCAAGGATCATGGCCGGCCAGTTTATTGAGGCTCCAGGTGGCCGGCCGGCCACCTCCCTTGGCCGGCCGGCCGGCCAAGGTCAAAAGGGTCAATGAAATTAGCTGGCCGGCCACCCATATTGGTGGCCTCCCATGTGTGCACAACACAACCATGTGGTCAAAACCCAGAAAAAGTGAACCAGGAGAGAGAAAACCCAACTTTTCAGAGGGGTTCAAAAGGGTCAAGATGAATTGATGGCCGGCCATGCCATATTGGTGGCCTCCCAGGTGTGTACAACACAAATATGGGGTTGAGGGCCAAAGAAAGTGGCCCGGGAGTGGTTAACACTAGCTTTCTAGCGAGGAAAACGGGCGACGGAGAGCGATAAAGGAATAAAGTTGGCTCTGAGGATAATTGCTGGCCTCCCACCCTTCTACAAGCTTCATAACAATGAAAATAAGGTCCCTGCCAAAAATGAACTCAAACCGATGCAAAACGAAGGTTCGGGGGCCAAAACGCGCGACCTGGGGCCCCGAAAACAGGCTGTTAGGCATCGAAAGTGGCGTTCGACCACGAAGTTGGTCTCTCGGACCACAGTATCCCTCAAAAGGGAGGAAATAAGATGCATGCCAAAAACCGGAGCAAACGGAGGTGGTTAGGCGGTCCCAAACCGAGGCACACGGCCAACGGCTCCGAAAACCGGGAACCGGGCTCCGAAATGGGAAAAAATGGCCTACGACCACAAAACGTAGCCTACGGCCACTGAGAGATGATCTACGAGACCCCTCTCTCCTTCGGGAAGAGAAAACGAGAAAACGAAACCTGGTTCGCAAACCGAGGTAAGGCACGAAAGAGTCCGGAAGTCCGGAGGCAAGGCTCGCAGCCGAGACTCTGAGACTTCTGAACGAGCACGATATGCAACATCACCAAGTACTCAATCGGTGACTTCTGAGTCTTAGGGTTGGTCAAAAATGGGGTGTCTACAGGTTGCTTTATAATTCACCTTTGTTTGGGTTGAAAGTTAAGAAGGCATGAAACTTCTTATAGTCAATTTTTTTTTTAAAATAATATATATAAATAGATTTTCTCAGTCTATGAAATTATTTGTAAGATTATTGTTGCTTTTGTCAGTCTATCAAATTTCATTTGTAAGATTATTGTTGTTTTTGTCAGTCTATTAAATTTTATTTTTCTTTCTTTCTTTCATTCAGTGTCCTCACTCTCGCACTTTCTCACTCTCTTTTTTGTTTCTTTTCATTTCATCTCTCTCAATTGGTGATACTGAAGCACGTTAGCATGCTGATAATAGGGTTCTAGGGAAGAACTGTTTACAGGTATTTTTCCAATTCTTCACAGACTTTGGTTGCAAACTTCAAAATAGACTTTGAGATTTTATGAATTTTGAATTTGCTTTATATTTTTTTATCAGCAAAAGATCCAAACTTTATTGGTGAAAACCAACATACAAAAGATAGATACTACGAGTTAAGATTTGAAATTATACATATATACTTCAAAAAAACAAAATAAAAAACAACAAAAACAGTTTATATCAATTTCTCAGATGTAGAAGACAACCTCTCAAGATTATATATAATATATATATATATATTTTTTTTTTTTGGTTTTTGACATTGGCTAGGTGAATTCCGATTCCAGTGGCGAACATCAAAGCTTTCAAGAGATTTTGTTTTGTCCACACATGGAAAAACCAGGATCATCTTCCTTTGGCAGTCCTATATACTCTCCTCAAATGCATGTATCGTTCAATCATAAAGCCAACCTACAATACATGCATATACATCTGTTTATATATATATATATTAATTGGGAAAGAAAATCTATTTATAAATATATTATTATAAAAAAAAAAAAAATTGACTACAAGAAGTTTCATGTCTTCTTAACTTTCAACCCAAATAGAGGCATCCATGGAGGTGAGCAATTATTTAATCAAATCCTTTTTGAAAATACAAGACCTTATTAATTAAAATACTTGCTCTTATTAAATGTAGGTTCACCTTTCAAAGAAAGAGAAGAAGAAGAATAAGAAGAAGAAGAACTAACAAGATAAAAGTACCATTGAAAAAAAAAAAAAAAGGACCATAAGGACAATTTATATCCAAGTTTGTGATCTAGGAATTTGATTGTTTTAACATTGGCTTCTTTTTAATTTTTAAATATTTTTTTTCATAGTAGTTAAGAGACTTTTATCTCCATTGAAAAGGACAATAGAAAGTAGCCTTCATTAATACCTAACAAGTTTGTGATCTAGGAACCTGGGTTGGAAGATTGCTTTCACTCCCTCTGTAATGCCTTCAATTGTCAACAATAATAGGTATGGTTATACTGTTGGTGGTTGGTGACAGTGTTGTAATGAAGGGGGAGTTGGGTGGGGATAAAAGATAAGGGGAGGACTTGTGAGAAAATCTATCAACACATAAAAGAAAACCAAAAATTTATCATCTTGACCTCAGATTGTATATTTTGAATAATTTTCTAATTTGTTTTTCTGTGTATCTATCTAGACATGCTCTTAACAACATCTTGATAATGTATGAATTTTTTATTTATTACCTCATTCATTGATGACACTGAATCTTAACATTCTTAGATGTTAATAAAATCTCAAAAATTAATTGCTACAATTATTATTTTGGTTGTCTTGAAATCTTGATTTTTACTTCCACATTGTTAGATGACTTGATTGTTGAACTATTCTATGTTTATATTTATTACTATTTCACTTCAAAATTTGAAGGTTTTAAATATTACAAGTGATGATTTCCCTTGGTTTGATGTTCCCCAATCAAATATTAAAACATATATTTACATGATTCAATGCAGTACATAGTCTTCTTCTTTTTTTATTATAAAAAAAAAAAATTACAAGTGATGATTTCCCTTGGTTTGGTTTGCTTACCTCTGGATGATATGCAACTATGCAAGGACTGTCAAGTGTCATTTGTGAGGTGTGATTGATGTTTTCATTGATGTACAGATGATAGCATGGCAACCTTCATAGCATTCCAAAGTCCACAACTGGAGGTTTTAGGCTTAACCACAATATTTGGTAATGTTACTACAAAAAATGCCACTCGCAATGCATTGCTTCTGGTATGTGTTTAGTTTATTCTATTTTCCAACACAGTAATTCATGCTTTGGCATAATTTCAGGTCTTTCATATTTTTGGAACATGTTCATGACCAATAACTATTTTTAATGTTCAAAAGGATAGTGTGAGATTGCTGGATGTCCAAGTCTTCCTGTGTGTGGCAGAGGGTACCCCTGAGCCTTTGAAGGTAACTGCGTTTACATATAATTTGTGGCTTAATCAATGAGTTGTCCTTCATTCCTTCTACACAATTGGACTGTGCCAAAACTTTTTTCCCTCCTTCTAATAACATGCTCAACGAGTTAGTGAAGTTTTGGTGAAATAGGTATAACTGTAAACAAATTTTTATTTGGTTATTACTGTGCTAACCAAGGTTTCTTTTTCCCGTTTTGTTCTTGAAAAATATCATTTATGCATTCTATTTTTTAGATGAACTCGGAGATTTCACGGCTGAACTTAAGTTTTCCCTTTTCCAACTTGGAATTAGTCCTCAGATTGCTGCATCAATTCTCATGCAGGTCTGCTATTCTTTTATCCTCAAGTTTACATTTCTTGTCCATTAATTAAGACTATTGTGATTGTCCTCAGAAAACCATGTTCAATCCAAAAACTGAACTTGCAGAGGATTTACTTCTCATTTGATCTTTCAAGAGGATTTACTAATACTAGATTATTTAATATCACCCTTTTTTCCGCCTTGAGTTAGGATGATTATGCTGCTGATGATGATCAATATGTACAAAAACTGAAGAAAGAGACTTGGGTATTTTTCATGTTGGCAACATAGGATAGATTTGTAAATTTTCTTATCTGGAAATGCAGGACATTTTTTTAACAAATTGAACTTTGTGGAGGTGAGGCGCTTATTTAATCTACATTTGAGCTGGTCACTATAGTTATGGAGATGGAGAGCCAACTGATAATGCTGTAAGATTCTACAACTGGTTTACTGAGGTGGGTAGTTTTGTCACTGTCGAACTAACTTTAGTAGTGCATTGTTTTTAGAAATTTGCGTGAAGAGGTATTGGAAATGTTTTTTAGGAAAATGAAAGGGGAGTCTGGCTTCAACAGCTTACATATGGTGTCTTTAGTCTGCGTAACCATCAATATGAACATTTCAACAAGGTAAATTCGTTATATATTCATATCAATCCATTACTTCTCTTTCTGTGATTCTTTTTTTCTTGTCTTTTTTGTTCAATTTTTTTATCTATCACTGAGCATATTTTGGAAGATCCTTAGCGCACCATAATATTGTTACTGAGCCAAATATACTCAATGACTAGTCACCGGTAATTGTAAATGCAATGTTGCATATTGGAACTTCTTTCTAATTGCCTCAATAATTTTCATGTGTATGTTAATCAAATCAAGGGCATGACACTGAAACTAACAAAAGTGTAGTGTTGAGAGCTATATCGTTTCATCCTTTTGGCTATTATGGATTTTTAGTGTTTCATTTGTCTTTGGAATTTCAAGATGATGCAGTGAAGAACCTAGTGACTAAGTTACACTCTGCTAAAGCTAAGCTTGATTTGGTAACACAAACAAAATCCAAATTTGTTTTGGAGAATAGCAAGGTTCATATATTAAATTCTGATTTCTATAGCTTGAGTGGATGTTCATATATTAAATCAAAATTTGTTTTGGAGGATAGCAAGGTTCATATATTAGTAGTAGTCCCCCCATTCTGATTTCTATAGATACTAAGGGTAGATTTTTTTTTTTTTGTCATTATTATTATTGTTTATTGTTTATTTTTTTATTGACCTTTAAGTGTTTTGAATTGCCTAAAGAGTTAATGTTGCTATTCAGAGAGAACTTCACAAACCCGAGTCTGATCGCTCTTACATACATCTGGAGTTCGATATGTTTTTTCCTTTTATTGTTTGGTTGTGTTTGTTGTTTGATTATGATTTAGAAATAATCATGCAACGTTTGCCTAAATTTAGTCAATACATTGAAATAGCAGTAAAGTTTTTTCATATTATTGCTATTTTTCAGCTTTATTACATGTATGGTTTTTAGTTAAATCTAACCGAATTAGCACAATCTCAAAAAAAAAAAGAGCTATAACGGCGTTTTCCCAAAACGTCACTACAGTGCCAACGGACATATTTTTAAAATAGGAAAAAATCTATCACAACGTTTTTAAAACGTCGCTAATACTGGATGATGTCATTTTATTGTTATTTATCACATTTAGCGGCGTTTTTAGACGTTTTTAAAGCGTCATAATGCTACAGCGACGGTCGTGTCTTCGACGTTTGGTACTAAACGTCACAAAAAGAATTAGCGGCGTTTTTTACACCTATAGCGGCGTTTTTTAAACACCACTAAATGTAAAATTTCTAGCAGTGTATGATATTTGCACATTACTATGCCATGACCAGCTTAGCGTCGAGATCTTTAACCAGTTCAACTGCGAAGTTTGTGTATTTGTGTGGAGGCAAGACAACCTCATTTCGCTTCTCTGTACTCTAGTGATTTTGTACACAGGTATTTCCCCTAGGAATGACGTGGTGGATGAGGTTAAAACTCTTGTAAAGCTTCAAGCAATCTCCTTTTACTGTTGTCATCTGCACAATCTTGCTTTCCTCTTCAATACTCACCTTCTCCTTTTAAGTTCTTCGCCTTCCCCCCTATTTTCGCATCAACATAACAACTATGTGCAAAGTCTAGCTAATATTAAAAAATGTCTAGCTAATATTAGTTAAAAAGAAGGCCTAATTTATAGGGGAATGGTAATTTCATAAAATTATTATAGATTTATGAAAAAGTTTATGATTTTAATTATTAATATTTGTAACAAGCCCGCGGGGGACCTCGCTACAGTTCGGACTCGATTTGTGTCACGGTTCTTAATCTTGAACCAAAGAGTCCAAATCCGGCAAATCGTTTTGAGAAAACAGATTTTTGAAAGAAGTGCCAAACATGGACTGCTTTGCCAGATACAGAGTCGCCACATAAATATTTTATTTTTGAAAAATTTAGGAAACCCTGACTCGTTGCCTAAGGCCACGTGTCCGTCATCACCAAAGTTGCCTCGGCTCGGGAACTTGGGTACGATTAGGGAAGGTCACTTCGTGAGCACCCCCGCTCGCCCGATCAAAGATCGGCCTCTACTAACCATGATATCTAGTTTTGAAAACATTATGCGTTCTTATTCCAGTTATTAGCCTAGATTTACTACGTGATGCGCACAGCATACAAGTATAGACTGGATTGCCTGAATTGGAACAAAACATTTCATGTTTGTTTATTTGAAAATGGTGTTTGATGGTGCTACCTGCAAGTAGGCTAAGACGTGGATTTGCCACCCTCGGGTAGGCTTAGGAAAACATGATTTTGCCACTATCTAGTGGGCTTAAAACACACAGTCGATGATTTGTTCCAATCCAAATAACCCAACCTTCACCCACAGGCATTCAGGCAGTTATATCACATAAGCACATAGCCTCATGGTAAGCATGCTATCATGGCAGTCACTCACACGCATACAAGGATGCTAAAGCATAACCACTTACCGAGTACTCCAAGCCAAAACAGAAGCTAATTAGAAATCCATGCATGACCTAATTATACAGAAATGCCTAATGCAACACAAGCAAAATGCAACTATAGCAGGCTCGGCTATTCTAAACATGGCATGTGAAATGCTACAACTAACAAGTATTCAACTTGGAATTGAATACAATGCAGTTAGTATGATGCGCGAGCCCGGTGCATGCAAACAGATGAATGAATGCAAACATGCTATCATACTGTATGCTAATTGAAACATGCCCTAATTCTAACCATCATAAGCGGGTAAATAAAAGGGAAGAAAGACGTGGGGTTGGAAGACATACATCACACTCACGCACACTTATTACAATTATGCCCTCGCGCAGAGGGTCCGAAAGAATAATATACAGTCCCGAATAAATAATTACAGTCCGAATATAGTACAAAACCCTAATTAATTAACAAATTAAACTAGGAAAACAGTAAACTAGCATGCAAGCTAGGGACTGCCTCGACTTCATTCCGGATGATTATGGATGATGCATGTCCGGGTTGCCTTTGCGCGGAAATCCATGACGATGCCCCGATTAGCCTCCGTTTTGCAATGTTTTTTGGAAAGCGCGCCAAGCCTCGGAAGACCGCTGATTCTTGATTTGCTGCAACAGAGAGCAGGAAAGGGGCATGGCAATGTATTTTCATAAATGTATGCATGCCTTGATCCTTGTGCCACCAATCACGCATCTCGATGCATGATGGCCGAGGAGTCGAATTGCACAACTCAATATGAAATGAATGCACATATGAACACAATAAGACCTAACTCCATCATGGATAATCCGGAGTGTCGGTGACTGGGGGAATTGAGACACGTTCCGTCACTCGGAGTACGAAACGCCCCTCGTTTCCCGTGCTCGGGCTAACTCCCATCCCGAACACAATGCAATATGCATGACATGCATGAAATGCAACTAAGATACATCCTAACATGCAACATGCTATGAAATGACATACACGATGCACGAGGTAACATGGCATACACAATGCACTAACATACAACCTAGCATACACAACGCTATGGAATGAAATGGCATACACAATGCCAATGGACTTACACTAACACAAGTGGACCTCAGCCACACTCACGTAAGAGGCCATTAGATGAAAATGAGATAACTCGAGATACGTACACGCAAAACGAGGACCGAACCTACGGCACGGAATGCCACTCTAACAAGACATGGCAAGGACATGGAATATGGCATACTAGCATATGAATTTCAGAGGCAAAATGAGATGCAAAACAGCCCCGAAAGATGGCAAAATGACACCCGATGCATGGGACGAGTCCCGAAACATGAAATTCGGCGCATGAAATGGCCTATAGCTATGCAATGCAAGCATAATTTGAACATGAAGTGTAAATACAGAAGCAAGGAAGCCCCAAAAAAAGCATGTTTACAGTTTAAAGCAAGGCCAAAAAGTGGGCACAAATGGGGCTAAGCTAGCATACAAAAATGGCCCCGAAAGCAAGATATTGAAGCAACTCACAGATGCTGGCCCCAAACAGAGAAGGGGCCTTCTACAATATTGGAGAGTGGCCAAAAACATAATGTTTTAAAGTTTATGACAAACTCCAAAAACAGATACAAGTATGCTCAAAATGCTATGCAAAATAAGGGCCAAAATGGAGATAAAGAAGCAACTGATGCATTCTGGTCCCAAACAGGTAAGGGCCCTTCAAAAATATTGAAGAGGGGCCCAAAATATGACTTTTTACAGTTAATGGCCGAGCCCAAAACAGTGTAAAACTATGCTCAAAATGCAATGCAAGATATGGCCTAAAAGAGAGGCTACAACACAAAGTATACAAATGATGCTCCAAACAGCAATAGACCCTTAATGAAACATGGAGAGGGGGTCAAAACAAGGCCATTTTCAGTTCGGACCAAAGTCCAAAAACAGAAGCACAGAGGCTAATGAATCATGAAAAAATGGGGCCAAAAGATGGATACAATGGCAAGTGATATATGGAGGCCCAAACAGTGATGATCCCTTCAACAATGTTGAAGAAGGGCTCAAAATAAGCTACTTCACAATTTACAACATGCCTCAAAACAGTTTACATATAGGCCAAAAACAACATGCAAGGAAATGGCATATAAGAGGGATAATGAAGTAAGTGCCAAATGGGGGCCTCAAACAGTGAGAGGCGCCTTAATGAAAGATGAAATAGAGCTCAAAAAAGGCCACTTTCAGTTATGGCCGGAGCTCAAAGATACAAGCAAGAAGGCTAAGAAAAAGCATGCCAAAAATGAGCTAAAAAAGAGGAGATGGTAACTCACCCTTGTAGACCAATCTTTAGCAACCTCTTGGACCAAGTTGGGGTGCTCCTCAGCTATGGAAGACAGCTCAAGTGCTGGAATGGAGGTGGTGGTGTGTGCTATGTGATGGTGATGAAGAAAAAAATGGTGTAGGAACTTGGATGTTTTGATGGTTGAAGTGTAGAGAGGGAGAGAGGCAATGCAGAGGCTTAAGGCAAATTTTTCCAACCCTAAAACCAGACCTGGGGTGCTGGTTATATAGGCCAAAGAGGGGGAGAAAGAGGGGGAAAAAATGGAGGGAAAACACTCCAAGTTTCCCTCCAAAAGTTGCCCCCCCGGATACAGAATCTGGGGGGAAAAGGAGGGCAAAATTAGAAGGAACAGGACCCAAGGAACATGGCCGGCCAGTTTTCTAGGGTTTAGGTGGCCGGCTGGCTCTCCCCATGGCCGGCCGGCCAAGGGTCAAAAGGTTCAAGTTGGATTAATGGCCGGCCATGCCAAAAAGAGGGCCTCCCATGTGTTCTCAACACAGCCCTGTGGTCAAAAATTGGAACAATGAACCAGGAGAGAGAACAACCCACTTTTCAAAGGGGTTCAAAAGGCTCAAATGGAATTACTGGCCGGCCAAGTGATATTTGTGGCCTCCCAGGTGTGTATATCACAAATATGGGGTTTAGGGTGCAAGAAAATGGCCCAAGGGTGGTCAACGTTGGCTTTGAAATGAGAGAAAACGGGCGACGGAGGGCGTGATGAAAGAATATAACTGGTTGCTGAAACAATTACTGGCCTCCCACCCTTTTATGACCTTCCTGGTGATGAAACAGAGGTCCCTGCCAAAAATGAACCAAAACCGATGCAAAATGAAGGTTCGGGGGGCCGAAACGCGCAGTCCAAGGCCCCGAAAATCGACTGTTAGGCACCGGGAGTGGTGTTTGACCATGAAGTTGGTCTCTCGGATCACAGTGTCCCTCAAAAGGGAGTAAATAAGAAGCATGCCAAAAACCGGAGCAAACGGAGGTGGTTAGGCGGTCTCGAACCGAGGCACTCGGCCTGACGGCTCCGAAAATCGGGAACCGGGCTCCGAAATGGGCAAAATGGCCTACGACCACGAAATGTAGCCCGCGGTCACTGAGAGATGATCTACGAGACCTCTCCCTCCCTTCAGGGGAAAGAAACAGAGAAAACCGAGCCTGGTTCGCAAACCGAGGCAAAGTATAGAAAAGCCCGGAAGCCCGGAGGCAAGGCTCACGGCCGAGACTCTGAAACCTCTGGACGAGCACAATATGCAACATCACCAAGCGCTCAATCGGTGACGTCTGAGTCTTAAGGTCGGTCAAAAATGGGGTGTCTACAGTTGCCCCTCTTTGACAGAACTCGGAAGTCATAAGTGACGGGAGTGAATGTCAAAGCCCAAAGACGACCCATTTTGACAAGGCCGAAGACTTAGACAAACAGACGAGATAAACAAAGGTGTGCCCGCAGGCGTGCCCGCAGGCGGGGGGCAAAATGCAAATGGATATGCACAAGGCCAGAAATAACTCAATGATCATGCAAATGCAGCAAGCTGTAATGAAGCAAGTATTCACAAATAGATGCCACAGTTTTAAGCAAGGATGCACAGCAATAACTACATTTCACGCAGTTAGGAATGCGGAGAATTATTCAATTCTCGTCGCGTCTCACATGGAGAAGATACGATACCTGCGCGATTCGTCTGGTCACACCAGCTTCAAATGAACCGTACATACAATATCGTGCCTGCAAAAGAGAGAAACTCAACAAGCACAACATGCTAACAACATATATTCCATGTGATTACGAAAGCTTGACACAAGCGGGTGCCGGCAGGTGAATGCATCACAATGCGAGAAAGGAACGTGCGTGACAATGCAAGCTTAAGCACAGAGGCATGGTAATATCAAGAAAACGTGCATGACAATGCAAGTATGTTCATAAGAATGCAAGTTATGTGCATGATAATGCAGAACAAGCATAAATTAGGATGCACGTTTGTTACGAAACAACGAGCGAGGAAATGCGCGTTTCGGCGAGGGTGACTCGATCGCGGCCTCCGATTCACCACCCGAAGAGGTTACAATATGTTCACGAAGGATACATCTCACTTCCGATGAGTAATGATGAGACACATGTCAGAAGTTAAAGCTGAAGTTCCGGCGGAGCGATTTCGCGACAGAAAGTGCACTTCTCTTGTACTTTTTCAGGTCCCGGGGACTCCAATCTTCCCCAAAATTTGCAGAGAGCTTGGGACCCACCTAGGGATCACCACTGGCCAGTTTTCTTCCCCATTGGAGGCCACCGGCCAGTTTTTAAAAAGAGGATGGCCGGCCAGCCTGAAAAGGTGGCCGGCCGGCCACTTGCCCAAATCCGCGGGCATTTTGGTCTTTTCACCCTCTTTTCTTTAAATTCACTCACCCAAACACTTTGAGCTCATAACTTCAGTTCCGAAATCTTCTCCTCTTGCTTCCCAAACCATTTTCTCCCTCAGATCTGTGCTCCATACGCATTTTCCAACGCCCCACGCAAGTTGTTTTCGCGAAAACATTCAGTTTTAAGCACTTTGAACCGATTAAATTTTGATTTCGGTGCTTCTTTTCTCATTTTCGCCACTTGCGGTGAGTTTATCTCAACATTTGGAAGATTTTCTCGGGAGTTGACTTTTGTTGACTTTTTCATTTCCCGAGAGTTGACTTTTGTTGACTTTTTCCAATTTTTGCTCATTTTTGCTCCTTTTTGCAGGTTTTCTGAAATGGCCGGTCATTTTCCTCACGGTGGAGGTCCTGCGGATGCCGGAGGTGATCCCGATATCATGGCTCTGCCTCCGAGGGTTCAACCCTTTATACCCGAGAGGTATGCCCCATCAGCACACATTCTTCCGCGAGCTGTTTTCCATCACTTCACTGACTTTGATGAGCGGGCGCCCGGGGATCTCCTTCTGCGGGAGCCAGAGTATCACCTCTCTCATGAGGCACGAGAGGTATTTACTTCGTTTTTATCATTTCTGCAACGTACTCTGCATTTTTCGTGCATTCTATTTACATTCTGAACACACGGTTCAATCACCTGAGTTTCTGAACACTTACCCCATAAATTGATTGTGAACACACGACACACACTGATTGAGAATTGAACACACGGCCCAAGTATTGATTCTCTGAGCACACAGCCCGAATTGAAGGTGAACACACGACACACACTGATCGAGAGTTGAACACGCAGCCCAAACACTGATTTTCTGAACACACAGTTCGAATTGAAGGTGAACACACGGCACACACTGATTGAGAGTTGAACACGTAGCCCAAACACTAATTTTCTGAACACACAGTTCGAATTGAAGGTGAACACACGGCACACACTGATTGAGAGTTGAACACACAGCCCAAACACTGACTTT
>JAPPVO010000042.1:25000-30568 GCA_030407325.1 Camellia japonica
ATTTTGTTTTTGAAAATTTTTAAGAAAACGACAAATCGCTCGCACTGAAGATAGTGTGAAACCAGTCTGGATCAAGCCAGGGTCCTTCTCAGTACTCACGCTAACAAGCATGATTTCATTCATTAAGGGCTTAGCACGCCTCTCTTTCTCTCAATTGATCAAATTTTTGCAAAATCCGAGGAATTCCTTCATCTTCGTTTTCACCGCAGTGTTCAAAAGGTTTTGAAAAACTCAGGTCATTACAATGACTTCAAGGCACAGAAAAGACAGAGTTCTTAGTCAAATACTGTCATCTCATTTAAAACTTCCGGCATAACTGGCACAAGGCAGAAACAAACGCGAGAGCGTGAAAATCACTGCTGTTTCATTCAGATCTTCTGGGCGTAACTGGCTCCCTGGCAGGAACAGACTCAAAACAAAACGAAAAGACAAACGCGAAACAAAATGGTGACGCCCGAGGTAACACCCCCGGAATCACCCGACTCCTATACAAAAGGACTGACTTGACTGACTCAGTATGAAAAGACTGACTCAATATAAAATGACAAGACTGACCCAATACCCAAGTCAGAAACTACAAAACTAGCATTCACAAATGCTCAAAACAGTGCGTGCCAAATGCCACATCTGAAGTAAACTGAACACCGCCCGCAGATGGCTCATCCCCTGATCACATTCTTGTATTATCCTCGAAATTTGCTGACCCAGTGATGGCGGACTTCGCCGAGCTTGGCGGGAGGACAACCCCGTTGTCAAACAGATCTTGTACTTCATGACGAAGATGGAAGCAGTTGTCAGTGGCGTGACCAGTCTGCTGGTGGTACGCGCAGTACTTAGTCTGGTCATGCTTTAGAGGGAGAGGATCGGGTAGAAGCCGTGGTTCAAGGGGTTTAAGGTGCCCCATTTCAACAAGGATCTGGAGCGCCTTAGACAACGGCATGTAAAGGGCATGGAATACCCTGCGACCTCGGGGTAGATACTTCGAGGTTTGCTGACTTTTGCCGGACGCATTAGCAAATGGATCGGCAGGTGCTGCCTTGGCCTTCTGATCCTTTCCAGGTGCAGAGTTAGGATTGGAGGGAACTGTTCTGGCATGACAGGGTCTATCCCAATTTTCCGCCTGGCGAGGACTCCCCTCGGTTGGAGTGGGGAAAGCATCATCCACAGTCTTAGCCACGACTGCGAGTATTTGCTGTTTATTGAACCCCCCAGCTTTCAAAGCCTCGACTACCCATAGTAGCTGTTCAATGGGATCGCATCTGTTCCCACCTTATTCTTACCTCTGGCCTCAGCTTGATCGAGTGTCTGGGTTGCTATATCAGAGCGAAACCGGTTGTTGTTGACGCGTCATGGCCATAGCTTGAGATAGCCTCAGGTCGGCTGAGCTCGATTACGATTCGCCCCAATAGCGGGGGCTCTTGTGGCACAGAATTCCCGGCGTAGGATGTGGTTGGGGGCGAAGCCAACATTTCGCAGGTAAGATCAGCCACAGATCGCTGAAGATCGCCGATCATTCCCATTAATTCAAACATGGTGGGCTCACGAGCTTGACACAACTGTGGCGTCCAGACCGGGCGCGCGGCAGGTGACCTGGGCGGGTATGGTATTTCAACATTGGTCTCATCCCGCAAAATGTTTCCTTGGTCCAATACGGCTGCCATGGCCACAATTTCTTCTGAGCTCTGTGCCATCACGGTCTGCTAAGTTTGGATGAAGGTGATGTGACTGGTGACTGACAGATGAGATGAACCAGGAAGCCTTGACTGGCTTTTCTTTAACTTGCCTCAGCAAAGGAAAATACTGGCTGCTCTAATCTCTGAAACCCCCCCTAGAAGAGAAAACAGGCAGCATCTCAGCCCAATTTTACCAAGACAGATACCCGCAGATATAATAACGAATTACTGTTCCCCAAATTACTGCCTCAAAACTGAATCTGATACCCGCAGATAACTGATTCCCAAAATACTGAACTGGTGCCCACAGGCCTGATGCCCAACTCGTAAACTGATACATGCATTCGTAGAGACGCACTCTAAAGCACATAGCAGATAAATGAGAGCCAAAACACCCCTATGTTGGGGTAAGGTTTCCCTGTCATATTTTGTCAGGAGCTAGGGTTTCACTACGCACGCAGCGGTTTCAAACAACCTATATCGGGTAAGCAACATGTCCTAGTTTTGGAATGGTCACTACGGATTCCGATATGCACTAGGTCGAATGGTCAAAGGGTGCCCCGGTAAAACCGGGGTTTGTGTTCCCATACTGGCAAAGCCACAACCGGTCAGCCTTATGGTCATGCCTTGACAAGACAAGCCTCCGGCAAACCGTTCAGGAATAGCAGATGGCAAACACGGTGTCCTAGGCGCACCAATGCAAATGCAATGCAAAGAAACACATAAGTGTGGTCAAAACAAGATATCATGAGTTCGAGTCAAGTTCTCTAAATCCCCAGCAGAGTCGCCAGAAACTGTAACAAGCCCGCGGGGGACCTCGCTACAGTTCGGACTCGATTTGTGTCACGGTTCTTAATCTTGAACCAAAGAGTCCAAATCCGGCAAATCGTTTTGAGAAAACAGATTTTTGAAAGAAGTGTCAAACATGGACTGCTTTGCTAGATACAGAGTCGCCACCTAAATATTTTATTTTTGGGAAATTTAGGAAACCCTGACTCGTTGCCTAAGGCCACGTGTCCGTCATCACCAAAGTTGCCTCGGCTCGGGAACTTGGGTACGATTAGGGAAGGTCACTTCGTGAGCACCCCCGCTCGCCCGATCAAAGATTGGCCTCTACTAACCATGATATCTAGTTTTGAAAACATTATGCGTTCTTATTCCAGTTATTAGCCTAGATTTACTATGTGATGCGCACAGCATACAAGTATAGACTGGATTGCCTGAATTGGAACAAAACATTTCATGTTTGTTTATTTGAAAACGGTTTGATGGTGCTACCCGCAAGTAGGCTAAGACGTGGATTTGCCACCCTCGGGTGGGCTTAGGAAAACATGATTTTGCCACTATCTAGTGGCTTAAAACACACAGTCGATGATTTGTTCCAATCAAACTAACCCAACCTTCACCCACAGGCATTCAGGCAGTTATATCACATAAGCACATAGCCTCATGGTAAGCATGCTATCATGGCAGTCACTCACACGCATACAAGGATGCTAAAGCATAACCACTTACCGAGTACTCCAAGCCAAAACAGAAGCTAATTAGAAATCCATGCATGACCTAATTATACAGAAATGCCTAATGCAACACATGCAAAATGCAACTATAGCAGGCTCGGCTATTCTAAACATGGCATGTGAAATGCTACAACTAACAAGTATTCAACTTGGAATTGAAATACAATGCAGTTAGTATGATGCGCCGAGCCCGGTGCATGCAAAACAGATGAATGAATGCAAACATGCTATCATACTGTATGCTAATTGAAACATGCCCTAATTCTAACCATCATAAGCGGGTAAATAAAAGGGAAGAAAGACGTGGGGTTGGAAGACATACATCACACTCACGCACACTTATTACAATTATGCCCTCGCGCAGAGGGTCCGAAAGAATAATATACAGTCCCGAATAAATAATTACAGTCCGAATATAGTACAAAACCCTAATTAATTAACAAATAAACTAGGAAAACTGTAAACTAGCATGCAAGCTAGGGACTGCCTCGACTTCATTCCGGATGATTATGGATGATGCATGTCCGGGTTGCCTTTGCGCGGAAATCCATGACGATGCCCTGATTAGCCTCCGTTTTGCAATGTTTTTTGGAAAGCGCGCCAAGCCTCGGAAGACCGCTGATTCTTGATTTGCTGCAACAGAGAGCAGGAAAGGGCATGGCAATGTATTTTCACAAATGTATGCATGCCTTGATCCTCGTGCCACCAATCACGCATCTCGATGCATGATGGGAGGAGTCGAATTGCACAACTCAATATGAAATGAATGCACATATGAAAACAATAAGACCTAACTCCATCATGGATAATCCGGAGTGTGTCGGTGACTGGGGGAATTGAGACACGTTCCGTCACTCGGAGTACGAAACGCCCCTCGTTTCCCGTGCCTCGGGCTAACTCCCATCCCGAACACAATGCAATATGCATGACATGCATGAAATGCAACTAAGATACATCCTAACATGCAACATGCTATGAAATGACATACACATGCACGAGGTAACATGGCATACACAATGCACTAACAACAAACCTAGCATACACAACGCTATGGAATGAAATGGCATATACACAATGCAATATGGACTTACACTAACACAAGTGGACCTCAGCCACACTCACGTAAGGGCCATTAGTTGAAATGAGACAACTCGAGATACGTGCACGCGTGCACGCAAACCGAGGACCGAACCTACGGCACAGAATGCCACTCTAACAAGACATGGCAAGGACATGGAATATGGCATACTAGCATATGAATTTCAGAGGCAAAATGAGATGCAAAACAGCCCCGAAAGATGGCAAAATGACACCCGATGCATGGGGCGAGTCCCGAAACATGAAATTCGGCGCATGAAATGGCCTATAGCTATGCAATGCAAGCATAATTTGAACATGAAGTGTAAAGACAGAATCAAGGCAGCCAAAAAAAAGCATGTTTACAGTTTAAAGCAAGGCCAAACAGTGGGCACAAATGGGGCTAAGCTAGCATACAAAAATGGCCCCGAAAGCAAGATATTGAATCAACTCACAGATGCTGGCCCCAACAGAAAAGGGGCCTTCTAATATTTGAGAGGGACCAAAATGATATTTTACAGTTTATGACAAACTCAAAAACAGATACAAGTATGCTCAAAATGCTATGCAAAATAAGGGCCAAAATGGAGATAAAGAAGCAACTGATGCATGCTGGTCCCAAACAGGTAAGGGCCCTTCAACAATGTTGAAAGGGTCCCAAAATATGACTTTTTACAGTTAATGGCCGAGCCCAAAACAGTGTACAACTATGCTCAAAATGCAATGCAAGATATGGCCTAAAGAGAGGAGGCTACAACACAAAGTATACAAATGATGCTCCACACAGCAATAGACTCTTAATGAACATGGAGAGGGGTCAAAAAAGGCCATTTTCAGTTCGGACCAAAGTCCAAAACAGAAGCACAGAGGGCTAATGAATCATGCAAAAATGGGCCAAAAGATGGATACAATGGCAAGTGATATATGGAGGCCCAAACAGTGATTATCCCTTCAACAATGTTGAAGAAGGGCTCAAAATAAGCTACTTCACAATTTACAACATGCTCAAAACAGTTTACATATAGGCCAAAAATAACATGCAAGGAAATGGCATATAAGAGGGATAATGAAGTAGTAAGTGCCAAATGGGGGCCTCAAACAGTGAGAGGCGCTTAATGAAAGATGAAATAGAGCTCAAAAAAGGCCACTTTCAGTTATGGCCGGAGCTCAAAGATACAAGCAAGAAGGGCTAAGAAAGCATGCCAAAAATGAGCTAAAAAAGAGGGAGATGGTAACTCACCCTTGTAGACCAATCTTTAGCAACCTCTTGGACCAAGTTTGGGTGCTCCTCAGCTATG
>JAPPVO010000043.1:0-20809 GCA_030407325.1 Camellia japonica
CACCTCTTGAAAAACCCAACGTCACTATAAATCCTCTCCCACCACATAATCAAGTCCTTCACCCGGCATATAAACCTCATCCATACACTGGTCGTCCCTTATGACCCCATTATATACATCACCCCTTCCCACCTACCTAAGCCAGCGTTGTTCATCCCTGAGAGCACAGACTTGTGCATGATGAGCGCGTCTATATTCCAACATGAACCAATGGTGGTGACAATGGAAGATAAAGGGAGGTTAGCCTTGGAGGAGAATATTATTTTGCTGCCCGAGGGCTTTGAGGACTTATTTGAAGGGACATACGACCCGAGCTGCTATATTGTGCCAATCAATCAAGCTAAGCTGGAGGTGGTATTGCCGACTGGGATGGAGGTCAGTGTAGTTCGAGAAGATGGACCAAGTCAGGGATTAGATGATCTAGCCAACCTGGAGAAGGATATAGACAATTTACAGTTCTTTGATGAGCAAGATCAAGGGGACCTACACATTGATTGGTTTGATTTGAATGGGTCAACAGAAAATTCTAGGTGGCTAAGTGATGAACCCGATATAGATGAGGGAACTGAATTGAAGCTGGAAGAACAAAAAGCGGGAACCGCTGCAATGCAAAATGGCCGATGGGAAGGGTAAATTGCCAGAAAACACCGGTGAAGAACAATTGGCTCAGGAACTAGGCAATGTTAGTACTGTATATACAGAGCAAGAAGCCACGCTGGAGCGGTTTGGGTAAGAAATGAGTGAAAATGATCAAAAAGCTAGAATAGCTCAACGCCCTGAGGGGAATGTTTCTGCTGAGAGAACACTTAGATCGAAATCGAACAATTGCTTGTCGGTTGCCAGAGGTATATGGTGGGAAGATGATGATCTGCATCTTGTCCACACTAATAAGGATTGGGGTGAAGGCCTTCTTAACAATACCTGGTATGTGGAGGAAGTTGACCACATGACAAGAAGTGGCCGATATTTCAAACCACCACATTTGGACCAACCCGAAGCCTCCGGACAGGAAAAGAGGTAGAGAAACAAAAGGAAAAACAGTTAGAGGAAGAGGCTGTGCTCAAACAGTTGAAGAAGATTCAAGTTGACATATATATCTAGGGGCTGCCCATGGCTTCGCGAGTGCATAGACAGGCTATACTGACAGCGATGGATAAAGCGAAGTTGTCCATTGGCACCACCCCAGAACAACTGGTGGGATTAGTCTTCCCGGGAGGCGCTGCGCCAACTTTGACCTTTTCAGACAAGGAACTGTAGGCAGAAGGCTCTGCACACAACAAGCCTCTATACATATCTATAGAGTGGTAAGAAAAGTGGATACCAGTGGTATTGGTCGACACCGGGTCAGTAATCAACATCTATCCTTGTCGTACAGCTTATGCTATTGGTTTGAAACTGGCCAATTTTGTGCCTACAGCCCAAGTGATCGGGCGTATGACAATACAAGTAGAGAGGTGATGGGAATAGTGCAGATTAGAGTACAAGTCGGCCCAGCTCAACAAGACATCGAGTTCCATGTCTTGGATGTTCTGGCCACTTTCAACTTACTACTTGGACGACCTTGGCTACACCAAGTGAAAGCTGTCTCTTCCACCCTCTACCAAATGGTGAAGTACCCCCATGGGAAAGGGGTAGCTATAGTCTTCGGGAATTAGTCTATACATCCCCCACCAGAGGTCACTACGCCTATACTGGACATTGTGCATGGCGAAGAGAATGTCTTCTTTCGGGGTTTACCTTGGTTGAGGCCCGGCGTAGTGCAGAATATCCTGGCTATCGATGAGGGCTTGTATGTCAGCGCCTAATCTGTGTACTTCATGAACAAACTCCAACACATACCAGGAATAGGATTAGAAAGAAGCAACAGAAAAGGTGTCGCTGCATTGGTCAACGTACCACGTAACCCTCACGCCATTGGTCTTGGCTGTACGTTTACCAAGAGGACTGGGTGAGGAAAGGGAAAGAAATGGCCAGAAGAGCCAGAGCTAAGCAGACTGGGAAGCGCTACGAGCTTGCGCACCGACCAATTTAGGGAACCCTGAATGGCTATTTTGTTTGGGAGGGTGAAGACTTCCCATTCTGTGATTTTCTCGAACCCTGGTTCAACTCTGAAAAGCAGCGGGTTCCCAGCTTTGAGATTTTCTTTGTCTTGCAGCTGCAAGAGAGTGAAATGGAGGAACAGACTGAACTGACCACTGAGGTTGCAAAGAGCATAGAAGGTGATTCTGACAACAACGAGCTTCAAATGGGAGCAGCATTGGCATGTCTCCTTTTGGATCCTCAGATCAACTCAGAGAGCTTGGGAGATAACCTGACCGTTTCCATGATCGGAGACCAACCGGCTGTGAACCCTTCTAGTGGTATCTTGGATGCATCTGACGTACTATCTCTCACCTAGCAGCTGGAAGAGGGCTACCTTTCTAGCAGTTCTGAGTCAAGTAGTGAACCAAAATTTGATTCCACAGAATTTGTGGAGTCGGAATCAGATTCCAATTCGTCCGAGTCAGGGTCCGGTATTCTTGGGGTTAATAACCCGGATGCCGAGGTTTTGTCCAGGTCATCTTTTTTCTTTTCTTTTGAGTCGGTTGTAACTGAGGAACTGGATAAGTTGGACCTTTTGAATGAGAATACCATTGCAGATTCTGAGTACTTCTCTGTGCCTCTTGTTTATTGCATTGATCATGATTTTCAAAATTTTGATGAAAATGATGAGGAAGGAATTCCTCTGGTTTTGAAACATTTGATTAATCGAGAGAATAAGAGGTTTGTAAAACTATTTGTTGATGAAATCATTCCAATTAATGTGGGTATTAAGAAGGATCTGCGTCTGGTCCAGATCAGGTCCACGTTGTCTTCAGAGGAGCGCGAGCACTTAGTCGCTTTATTAAAAGATTTCAAAGATGTTTTTGCATGGTCCTACGAAGACATGCCTAGAATCGATCCTAAGATTGTACAACATCGAATCCCTCTTGACCCCGAGGCCCAACCCATCAAGCAAAAGCTTCGGAGAATACGCCCGGATTGGGCTTTGAAGATTAAGGAAGAGGTCACCAAGCAGATAGATGCAGGGTTCTTGCTAGTATCTGAGTATTCGACTTGGTTGGCCAACATTGTTTCAGTACCAAAGAAGGACGGTAGAATTCGGTGTGTGTGTGGATTTCAGAGATCTGAATAAGGCCAGTCTGAAGGATGACTTTCCTTTACCGTACATCGATGAACTGGTGGACTTCACCGCAAGCCATGCTTTGCTCTCCTTCATGGATGGATTTTCAGGGTATAACCAGATTCTGATGGCATCCGAGAATAGAGAGAAGACTACTTTCATTACGTCGTAGGGAACCTACTACTATAGGGTGATGCCGTTTGGGTTGAAGAATGCTGGGGCCACCTATCAATGGGCTGTAATTGTAATTTTGCATGATATGATCCACAAAGAGGTCAAGGTGTACGTGGGCGACATGATTGTCAAGTCCAAGGAAAGAGAGGGCCACTACACCGCCTTGAAGAAATTCTTTCAACGGATCAGAGAATACAGACTGAGGTTGAATCCACAGAAGTGTACTTTTGGCGTAACGTCAGGGAAAATGCTGGGTTTCTTGATTACACAGAGGGGCATCAAGGTAGATCCTTCCAAAATCAAGGCCATCCTAGAAATGCCACCACTAAGGACTGAAAATGAAGTGCGAGGCTTTCTTGGTAAAGTGCAATTTATAAGACGATTTATTTCAAAACCACTATTTGGTCTCTTGAAGAAAGGAAAGAAATTCCGATAGGACGACCGATGTCAGTTTGCTTTTGAGTAGATCAAGCAATACCTTCAGAATCCATCTGTGTTGTCATTGCCAGAGCCAGGGAAGCCCTTGATTCTATATCTGTCAATAACAGACACAACGATGGGATGCTCAAGAATCTGAGGATAGGGTGGAGAAAGCCATCTATTATCTAAGCAAGAAAATACTGGATTATGAAACCCGCTACACTCCGTTGGAGAAAGCTTGCCTAGCCTTGGTATGGGCTACCAAGAAGTTGAGGCACTACTGTAACATGCCCGGGGGGTACCCGCGCGCGTTAAACAGTTCGGACTCCCGAGATCTCTTTGATCTCAAGTCTCACGAGTGCAATGTGAAACGTAGATGAGAGTCCAGATTTGACAACTTTTATTGAAAATTCATTTTATTGCAATTTTGTCAAAAATGGACTGCGTCATCAGATCTCAGAGTCGCCACCTAATATTTTGGGAAATTAGGAACCCATGACTCGGTGCCAAGGCCACTGTTCGTCGTAACCAAGGATGCTTGGCTCGGAACCTTAGGTATGAGAGGGGAAGGTCAATAATGAGCACCCCCGCTCACCCGATCAAAAGATCGGCCTCTACTAAACCATGATATGACTTTTTATTTTCTTTATATGTTCATGTTCTGATTATTGAATAAATCCTAAAATTTACTATGTGAAGCATACAAGTATAGACTAGTTTGCTCAAATTGGAACAATTCAATTTCATGTTTGTTATGGGGAAGTGGTTTTTGGAAATACTCTTCCGATCCGGGAAGACGCTCTTGATTCTCAGCTAGTCACCTGCAAAGGCAGATATTCCGGTCGGGGGTGCCGGGATTAGCACTCCGACCGGCAAGTCAGTTCCTCTACTCAAGAAAGCTTGTTTACTAAGTTTAGTGAAGTGTATTTTTTTTTTACATACCATTCCAAGAACTCTGCTTCTTTATTTATATCTGTTCCTCCTGAGGCCTCGGGGCCTGAGCTTGGTTTTCAATCATTACCCGTTCTTATATTCGGCCCCCAACGATCTTTATTAATCGGCTTACGTATCGTATTCGGCCCATCCTAGTCTTGCAGGATGGGGCCGATTAATATTTGCTGGATGTCCGGTTAATGTCAGTACTAAGACATGCCCCTTCCGATTTATCCATATATTCGGCTCCCATAATTGCCCCCCGAACTCCCTATTGACGGTAGTTAATCGGCGTGTTTGGTTTAGAATTCGAAAAGCCCCTTAGATCAGGAGGCTTCGCGTATCCCAAGGCGTCAGAAAATGTCAGAAAGCGCACGCCTTTTCGTTTATCATTACACTTTCCCGCTTCATTCATGCGTCCCTCGCATTTATTGCGATTTGAAACTTCAGTCCCTTTTTGGTGCACATTTCGTCGATCATCTGATACGTTTGGACCGCCAGCGCGCATCTCTTCTCTCACCCGCATTTTCTGCAACTCTCGTCCATCTACCTTTGCCTCATCTGCTCTTCGTAAGTTTTCTTCCCCTTTCTTTGTAGCCCTATTCTCTGTTTATCATTTTTTACTTTTGGCGAATCCTTGGACCCCCGTTGAAATGGCTAAACACCTGAAGGACCTCCTTTCTGAAAGTCACATTTCCGGATTCCGGCGACATTTTTCCATTCCCGATGACGTCCATCTAACTCTTGTAACGGACAGTACTCTAGATATGGAGAGGGAGGATCAGAATACAATCGTATTCCCCCTCATGTCCATAGCGGAAGGCGGAGTCCGTTTCCCCCTACATCCATTACTTAGGGCTGTCCTTCGCTATTGGAGTCTGATTCCTTCTTAACCCAACGTAAATTTCTTTCAAATCATTATGGGTGTTATAGAGTTGAATCGGCGTCTTAGGATCGATCTTGGAATTCTGGCCATTCGGCACTGCTATGCTTTAGCCAAATCCTCTGGTCGGCTGGGTCGGTACTTCCTTAGGGCCAAGGATACTGACCATCATTTGGTGACTATGCTTGCCAGTTCTGGTAAGAGGGTTGACGATGTAATGGTCAATGTCCGAGGTAATTGGGAGTTCGCTGAAGGCGAAGATCGCCTAGACCCCATTCCCAGACATAAGGGTGACCCAGGTTGCCACGTAGTATCTTGTGCTTATTGATTTATCTTTTAATCGGCTCTCTTCGCTTAATCGCTCGTCTTTTACAGGTAATAAATTGAAGAAGATTCTGACTTCTGTTGACGACGCTGTCCTTAGGGATATTAATATTGCACTTGATTACTTTGGCCGTCCAAACGTGCAAAAACAGGGGAGAGCCGCCCATATTTTACTTCGGTACGAGCCCACTTATACCACGTTCTCGGCTGCGGACAACATTCCGATTCCATCCGGCGACCAGCAACTCTCGGCTCTCATCTTCCCCAGCTACAAGAACCTCAGGCAAATCGGTCTCGAAGATTCTGCTTCGGGGCAAGACGCAGAGCCGGTGATAGAAGTAGCTGCCGATCCGGCTGAAGAATCCTCTGAGGAAGCCGAAGAATTTGACGGGGCCGTACGCTCGGCGTTTGAGGCTGCCGGACTCAATCAGCCTTTACCATCCGGTTCGGGTCGGGCAGAAGTCTCTCCCGGAGATATTTTTGCGAATTTAGACGACCTACCCGGCGATTTCTTCGAAGGTATGGCGAGGGAAAGCCTTACGCAAATGGCGCGTAGGAAAAACGCCGAGCGAATGGCCGCTCGACAGAAGGCCGAAGCCGGCGAATCTGATCCCAGTTTGCCTAAGGCCTCCGTACCCCTTGTTGAAGGGGTGGTTGACGTTATACCGGTTGAAACGGAAAAAGGGGGTGAACGGCAGGCTGATGAAGAACGGCAAATTCCGGAAGAGCGCGGTCAAAAGCGCAGCGCCGAGGGGGAAGTCAGTTCAGAAATTAGTCCTTCTGGCAAACGGCCTCGCCTCGAAGAATCGGACGTGGTCACTCCTTTTGTTATTCAGCCAAAGATCAGAGATACGCCGATTTCTTCCGATGCTTCTGCCATTGAGGATCCGGCCGTTGCGTTGAGCTTGGCGGCTTCAATTTCCTTGCCGGTTGACAATGCAACCTTTTGTGTCGTGCCGCATATTATGGCCGTAGCCTTATCTGCACAGTCGGCACTCTTGGTAGGAATCTTCAGTCTTTCCAAATTTATTTCTATAATGGTATCTAATGATCCCTCGTTCTTGCAGACCGTCGGCAGGATTGCCGATTTGGGCCGCCGCCTGCACGATGCTCTTGGCAGAATTGACCGTTTGCAAGCCGAAGTGGAAGGTCAGGAGAGTAGAGCGGAGTTTAAGAAAATGAGGGCCACAATGGAGAGCGCGCGAGCCGAAGCGGAGAAGGAGAGGGCTCGCTCTGCTGAACAGCTTCGATCTGACGCTGAGGCTAGAGCGAATGCGAGTGAGGAATCGCTCAAACTCTCAAAGGACGAACTTGCCCAGGCGGAGGCTCAGCTAGAGGAGCTGAAGGCAGACAAGGAGAAAGCCGAATCTGAGGCTTTCGAGGCGGGAAAAAGTGCCGCTTTCACTGAATATGTTGATGAAGTTCCCAAGTTTGAGAATCGGGGGTTCAAACATGGGTGGCTCAAAGCCCTTGCTGCCGCTGGGGTTACATCAAATTTGCCAATTCCTTATGAGCAAGTGGATGTTGAGCCACTC
Organism: Camellia japonica; assembly: GCA_030407325.1. Taxonomy (NCBI): domain Eukaryota; kingdom Viridiplantae; phylum Streptophyta; class Magnoliopsida; order Ericales; family Theaceae; genus Camellia; species Camellia japonica. The sequence goes on from JAPPVO010000043.1 coordinate 7,433, forward strand.
GAATCCGACACCGAGGAGTGATTTGGGGGGCGTTTCCTAATTTATTAAGTTTTTTTTTGTGTAAGTTTTTTTTTTTTGTTTGGTTGGGTTTTGTTGGTTCAGGGTAGTTTTCATGTATAAATTGGTTACTCTCTTGTACGCAATTTATTAATGAACATTTCCTTGTAATGTCACTGCTACTTGTGCACAATTTGTGTGATTATGTTAATGAAAAATTTTGCTGAGTTTGGTTCAAAGCCTTTCGCTACTTTGCGTAAAATTGTTCCTGAGTTTCAGCGTTTAGGTATTGAATATCCTGTGTCAATATTGATTCGTCTTTCTCATGCCGACTGGATTCAAATTATGAACTGTCAATTCGAGAGCCGGCTGGGGTATATGAGCCGAATGGACTGATGAATCTGCCCTTGCCTTCCTGAGTTTCAGCGTTTAGGTATTGAATATCCTGTGTCAATATTGATTCGTCTTTCTCATGCCGACTAGATTCAAATTATGAACTGTCAATTCGAGAGCCGGCTGGGGTATATGAGCCGAATGGACTGATGAATCTGCCCTTGCCCCAGGCGGTTCCTAGAGTCGAGAGCCGGCTGGGGTATATGAGCCGGATAGATTGATGAATCTGCCCTTGCCCCAGGCGGTTCTTGCGGAGGTTAGTAGAATCGATTGGGGAGCCGGCTGGGTATATGAGCCGAATGGACTAATGAATCTGCCCTTGCCCCAGGCGGTTCCTAGAGTCGAGAGTCGGCTGGGGTATATGAGCCGGATAGATTGATGAATCTGCCCTTGCCCCAGGCGGTTCTTGCGGAGGTTAGCAGAATCGTGCCCCTGTCGTCGACTCAGCCGGCGTCGGGCGATTCAGGATCTCCAATTAATGAGATTGCCTCGAACGTGCTGCCTGTGTCAAGGATAAATGAACAAACGTACATCTTTTATGAGCTTGGTAGACAACTGAGTTGAGCTCTTGGTGGGAGACTGATTGCGCGAATGTCGAACCGACTCTTCTTTAACAGTAAAGGGGAAGCGAAAACCCTATCTGAGCTTGGCAGAGATATGAATCAAGGTGGTGAACCCTCGCGGGCAGGAAGTAGGAGTTCCAAGGGTCGAGAGAGGCGTCAGTCTCCCCGACGTCGCAGTAGATCGCCCAGGCGAGAAAAGCAGTCGCAGGGTAAGGCTCCACAGTCCCGAGTCGAGAGGAGGTCCGACGCGAATCCGTGCCCATTAAGCTTTGCGGTATTCGTGAAGAATAGACCCATGACGGAGGCGGATTCGATTGTTCGAGACCCAGATGTGGCGGTCGACTTTGCCCGACAAATATTTCCGCCTGAGGTTCAGAAATCAATGCTGGGTCGATAGGATTACGAAGTGTTTCGCGAGGGCATTCTCGGCGCAGTGAAGGGGCTTTACACTGCTTACGAAGTCGGCATGCGACTGCGCGCTGCCCATCAGGAGATGGAGAAGAAGGATGAACGTATTCGAAGTTTGGAGGCCCGCGTCGAGGCGGCCGAGCGGGAACTAAGGAAGACCAAGGCGGCTCAGGCACAATCCACCGCGCATGCGAACCCAATTGTGGAGGAGAGGGTTACCAGTCGGCTTATCAGCTCCGCACTTGCCGATCGAGAGACGGCAAGTATGTTTGCAATAGAGAGTGCGAAGGGGAGGGCCTATGAGAAGGGTTTCCATGAGGGCCGAAAGGTGGGAATCGAGAAAACCAGGGAAACATTGGCCGAAGAAGTATGCCGATGTGAAAACCGCGGGTTTAGGCACGGTTGGATCAAGGCATCTCAAGCCGCAGAAGCTCTTCGAGCGTCGGGAGTTGATTTGGCATCACCGCGCTATAGGAGTAAAGATTTTCCGTTTTCTGCTTTTGAGACTGAGAAGAGTGAGGATGAGGGTGACGCAGTGTGAGTTTTATAGTTGTAAGATTGGAACGCAGGGCGCGTTTGAAACTATGTAACTTATTGTTTTATTGAATAAATATTATTTCATTATAAATGTTTCGTTGACATTCATATTCGGCATATGTGTATTTCGTGTTGCTGTCTAAATATTTCCGACCCAAATAGCCGTTAACTGCCTGGCAATATGCAAGCCTATCGGCAGGATCTGCACATGGGCAGGATCGACACGTTCGCGGCGACCGTTAAGGTTTTATTGAGGCTATTTCAATGGCCACTCATCTTTGATTTGGGTGAGCGTGTTGACGCTTGACCAGTTTGATTAATGGGCTGGTCGAGGGTGATTGGCATGCGAATGTTTGGCCGACAGGTTTAATAAACCTATTTCACTTTGGCCGAGCCAGCACGCGTTTCGGCCAGCCGTCAGGATGGCGGCCGCGGCGAATGTCAATCGACGCTTGCTTTATTCAACCAATGCGGTTTTGGGCGTTAATAAAATTTTCGTGGGATTGGGACCTCGAGATTGCGGTCGTTGCTAAGAATAAAAGGAGTGGGCGCTTCGCACTAATGATCCCATTTGACTCATCATTCTTTGTCTATGATGGTGATTTTGGTTACAGAGGCTCAAACTTCGGTCAAGTCTGGTATTGAGATGGTTTGCAGCAGAAAACCTATCCGTGAGGGAGTTAGGTCATCCGAAGGGCTTGAGATTTGTGAGTCTCCAAGTCGTCGAAGCAGATCACCCCGAAAGGAGAGTCAACAACTGTCAGGTTTAATTGTCCTTGTCCTGGATCTTTGCCTTGACATTGTCAATGGTGCCAGGGGAAGTTTGGCGTTATGCAAGTCGTGGGCTTAAGCATAAATGGTTCAAGGTAGTGCATGTCGTGGAGGGGTTTAGGGCGACGGTCGTCGATCCGGTGATGCTGCTTTATCGGGGCGTCTTGTTCCTTTTTTGCTTTCGATATTGCAATGTTCGAATGTGGGTTGTATTTATGTAACAACTGTTTAATCAAATAAATGGTTATGTTTTAAGTCTTTCTACGCATTATTCTGAATTTTGTTTGTGTACTAGAGCACATTACTTCGAATGTATGATTCGTTTTGGTATGTTACATAGGATCAATTTATCAATATGTGTCGTTCGTGCCAACGTTTGCTCCGGATTTGGAGACGCGATTAGCACTTGGAACTGTATGATCTGTTCTTGAACCAAGGCCCATTCGGACTTATGGGGATTAATCGGCTCGAATCCGAAATCTTAATCAGCCCTAAGGCGTCATGCACCAAAGGGGTCTCCGAATCCGGAGACTTAATCGGTCCTAAGGCGTCCTTCGCCAAAGGGCGCTCCGAATCCGGAGACTTAATTTGGCCAATCGTGACATCCACGAAGGGCGTTCCGAATCCGGAGACTTAATCGGCCCTAAGGCGTCATGCGCCAGAGGGGACTCCGAATCCGGAGACTTAATTGGCCCTAAGGCGTCCTTCGCCAATGGGCGCTCCGAATCCGGAGACTTAATTTGGCCAATCGTGACATCCACGAAGGGCGCTCCGCATTCGGAGACTTAATCGGCCCTAAGGCGTCATGTGCCAGAGGGGGCTCCGATTCGGAGACTTAATTTGGCCAATCGTGACATCCACGAAGGGCGCTCCGAATCCGGAGACTTAATCGGCCCTAAGGCGTCATGCGCCAGAGGGGGCTCCGAATCCGGAGACTTAATTTGGCCAATCGTGACATCCACGAAGGGCACTCCGAATCCGGAGACTTAATCGGCCCTAAGGCGTCATGCGCCAGAGGGGGCTCCGAATCCGGAGACTTAATTTGGCCAATCATGACATCCACGAAGGGCGCTCTGAATTCGGAGACTTAATCGGCCCTAAGGCGTCATGCGCCAGAGGGGGCTCCGAATCCGGAGACTTAATTTGGCCAATCCTGGCAAGTGCCCCACTGGGAATTGACGTATGGTTTTCAGCGACGAGGAAAGATAGTTCATATTGCAGAGGCGAAATATATTTACAGGTATCAGAGCCCACAGATCGGGTCAGTGATAGGGTTGTTATCAGAACTCTGCTTGTGCCGATTGGGGGGAACCACGTATCTCTTCAATGCCGTGGGCTGTTGGGAAACGCAGGATCTGATAGTAGGTGCTTGGGACGGCCTCATGATATGTAGCCAGGTTCTTCCCATTATGGCATTATACTGCGAGGGGAGCTTCACGACCAGGAATTTCGCTTCGACCGTTCTGGTACTTGACAAAGTGGGCTAAAGTTTGTGAATTTGTCGCTACAAAGTGGGCTTAAAACGTACAATCTTTGAATCATTCCAATTCAAGCAACAAGCCTTCATCCACAGGCATTCATACAGTTATATCACTTAAGCAAATAGCCACATGGTAGGATGCTAAACATAATAAGAAAATCACACACAAATGGGATGCTAAAGCATAAAAACTCACAGATTGACCGACGTCCCTCGAACAACTACAAAACAAAGTTAGTAAAAATATGCATGATCTTATATACAGAATCCTAATGCAATTCACTCATGAGATGCACTAAAGATTCGGCTTCTAAAATATGGCATGTGAATCATCTCGATAACATGAGGTAGCGCACAAAATCATGGATAATCAATTGAAGCACAAAGATGCAAATTTAGCCAAATCTTAATGCATGGAACATGGATGTAAAGCATGAATATGCATGGCATGTCAGATTATACATACACACAGTTAGGGAAAGCGATTAAAGAATGGGATAGAAAGAAGCGGGATGGGGGAATTATTACAACACCTTAAATATTACAAATCCGAATAAAAGAGGAGGGAGAAAAATAATAAAATAAAATAAAACCTCACAAAACACTCAAAATAAAAATAAAATAAACAACTTCATCACTGGCACATGTCACTCCTTTTCGCATGCCCCGGGTTCCGCAACATCGCATGATTCACATTTTCTGGATTCAAGCGGCAAACCAAGGAACGGATTTGAAATCTGACTAGCATGGCTTATAGGGAAATCACTATTGGATGATGTGCAAATTTCCTGAGAGTGTAGAGAGAGAAAGAGTGACTATCTCCTCTTCAGAACTTCGGTTTACAATCAATAATTTACATCAACAATTTGAAATATCTCCAGGTGACAAGATCATCAATATTTGAAAATCATCATAACAATAGAAAATAAAACCTAAAAAAATGAGACATAAGCACAACACAATCTCCACTTAAATTCCACTGCAATTTGTTTCTTTCTTTGTTTCTCTTTTTTTAAGCAAATCTTTTTTTGTTTTTTTTTTAAGCAAACATAACCTTCACATTCTATCTATCCTATCTAACCAAAAAAAGAAAAAAACAGAATATATATATATATATAGAGAAAGAGAGAGCCCCCGTGGGTGTGTGAGTCAGTGGGTTTCTTGCTCTTGCCACCTCTCCTCCCGTGTATCTTCAATTTTGAGAGAGAAAGAGAGAGAGAGAGAGAGAGGGAAAGAGAGAGAGAGAGAGCCATCTAGCCCGTGTCTCTGTTGCATTTCAATTGCTCAAACACTTCCTCAATAGGAACTTTTTCCAGATCAATAGTCTCGTTTTTTAGCTCTTCAGACCGATTGCTTTATCACCAGCCATATCTTCACAACAACAACAACAACAAGGACTAGAGAGAGAGAGAGGGGGGGAGAGAAGTGTTTGGTTCTGCCGTGGGTGTATCCTCCCTCTCCCCGTGTGTGTCGTGTGTGTGCATGTGGGGGTGTGCGTGTGTGAATGTGTTACTGTGTGTGTGTATGTGAGGTGCCGTGTGCCGTGAGGGAGGGAGAGAGAGAGAGCTAGCCCGTGGGTCTCTCCTCCGTTTGCATGTGTGCCTGTCCTCGGTGGTGAAGATGGCAGTGTGTATGTGTATCAGCTACGGTGGTGAAGATGGCAGTGTGTGTGTGTATCAGCTACGGTGGTGGTGCTGTGTTGTGGTCGTGTGGTGTGTTGGGTGGCTGGGTTGGTGAAGAGAGAGAGACCCAGCCGTGAGTGTGTGGCTGCTGATCCTCCCCCCCCCCCAAAACCGTCTCTGTGTCTTCTGTGCTGTGTGAATTGGTGGTGTATTATATGAGTCTCATGTCCATGCATGTGAATCCCCCTTCTAACCGTGCATATGCCTTTGTCTCCTTGATCAGTGCCCTCTATGATTATTCCCCCAACCTCCCCACTCACTCCTTTCTTTTATCTCTCTTTTTGAAAAACAATATGCTCCACCTCAACCCATCATCATCATGTTTCCATCACCTTATTATTATTTTCTTTTCTTTTCTTTTCTTTTCTCTTTTTTTTATTATTTTCTTTCTTTGTTTTATTTTTTTTTTATTTTCTATTTTTTTTATTTTTTTTTAGTTTATAAAATATTTATCAATTTATATAAAACACACCTAAAAATTTGTACAAACACACAAAATTAGATAAAATTATGCAACATTATAAATTCAAATAAAAATATGTTAATTTAACCAAAAGGGGTGAGTTTTGGCATTAAAATTTCAATTTTGATTTTTCTGGTGAGGGTGGTCAAAATAAAGTACCCAAGTCTTAGGGCTGGTCAAAATGGGGTGTCTACAGTTGCCCCTCTTTGACAGAGCTCAAAGTCATGAAATGACGTGAGTGAATGTCAAAGCCCAAAGACGACCCTTTTGACAAGGCCGTAAGACTTGGGCAAACAAAGCAGATGTAATGCAAGTACAAACCAGATGTGATGCAAGTGGTTGAACCCGAAGGTTGCCTACGTATCCCTTTGTAAGGAATCAAACCAGCGTAGTTCAGGGGCAAGATGCAAATGATATGTAGGAAGATTTTGAGAATTGGACTTAAACGCTTACGCGAAGCCGGTTTGAAAATTGGACTTATACGCTTATGCGAAGCCGGTTTGAAAATTGGACTTATACGCTGACGCGAAGCCGGTTGTAATTGGACTTATACGCTTACGCGAAGCCGGTTGTAATTGGACTTATACGCTTACGCGAAGCCGGTTGTAATTGGACTTATACACTATGTGATGCCGGTTTGAAAATTGGACTTACACGCTAACGCGAAGCCGTTGTAATTGGACTTATACGCTTACGCGAAGCCGGTTTGAAGATTGGACTTATACGCTTACGCGAAGCCGGTTTGAAAATTGGACTTATACGCTTATGCGAAGCCGGTTTGAAAATTGGACTTATACGCTGACGCGAAGTCGGTTTGAAAATTGGACTTATACGCTGACGTGAAGCCGGTTGTAATTGGAATTATACGCTTACGCGAAGCCGGTTGTAATTGGACTTATACGCTTACGCGAAGCCGGTTGTAATTGGACTTATACGCTTACGCGAAGCCGGTTGTAATTGGACTTATACACTATGTGATGCCGGTTTGAAAATTGGACTTACACGCTACGCGAAGCCGTTTTGTAATTGGACTTATACACTATGTGATGCCGGTTTGAAAATTGGACTTACACGCTACGCGAAGCCGTTGTAATTGGACTTATACGCTTACGCGAAGCCGGTTTGAAGATTGGACTTATACGCTTACGCGAAGCCGGTTTGAAGATTGGACTTATACGCTTACGCGAAGCCGGTTTGAAAATTGGACTTATATGCTTATGCGAAGCCGGTTTGAAAATTGGACTTATACGCTGACGCGAAGCCGGTTTGAAAATTGGACTTATACGCTGACGCGAAGCCGGTTGTAATTGGACTTATACACTTATGCGAAGCCGGTTGTAATTGGACTTATACGCTTACGCGAAGCCGATTGTAATTGGACTTATACGCTTACGCAAAGCCGGTTGTAATTGGACTTATACACTATGTGATGCCGGTTTGAAAATTGGACTTACACGCTACGCGAAGCCGTTTTGTAATTGGACTTATACACTATGTGATGCCGGTTTGAAAATTGGACTTATACGCCTTACGCGAAGCCGGTTTGTGATTGGACTTATACACTATGTGATGCCGGTTTGAAAATTGGACTTATACGCCTTACGCGAAGCCGGTTTGTAATTGGACTTATACACTATGTGATGCCGGTTTGAAAATTGGACTTATACGCCTTACGCGAAGCCGTTGTAATTGGACTTATACGCTTACGCGAAGCCGGTTTGAAGATTGGACTTATACGCTTACGCGAAGCCGGTTTGTAATTGGACTTATACACTATGTGATGCCGGTTTGAAAATTGGACTTATACGCCTTACGCGAAGCCGGTTTGTAATTGGACTTATACACTATGTGATGCCGGTTTGAAAATTGGACTTATACGCCTTACGCGAAGCCGGTTTGTAATTGGACTTATACACTATGTGATGCCGGTTTGAAAATTGGACTTATACGCCTTACGTGAAGCCGGTTTGTAATTGGACTTATACACTATGTGATGCCGGTTTGAAAATTGGACTTATACGCCTTACGCGAAGCCGGTTTGTAATTGGACTTATACACTATGTGATGCCGGTTTGAAAATTGGACTTATACGCTTATGCGAAGCCGATTTGTAATTGGACTTATACACTATGTGATGCCGGTTTGAAAATTGGATTTATACGCCTTACGCGAAGCCGGTTTGTGTGGTGTGAACAGACAGGCGCACCTGCTGTTGTTAACCGATTTGGATGGCCATGGATGCCGCTTTTCTGATCATATTTACAACTTTCCCTATTCTCCAACGGGGTGACAGACTAGGTTGGTTCAGTATCCAGAATTGAGACGCATATAAGCTATCTCAAACTATGGGACTACCATACAGATTTCAAGCCGAGAATGCACCCCTGGATGCACCTCTGGGTATTTAAACCAGACTTTAGTCTCAGAAATCCCGAACCTTTTGCGTTCTAGGCATCACCATTCGAAATCTAGTTTCCACCGTCGTAGTTGGTCTCCTAGGAACTCATTGCAATCACAGGCAGGTGGCTATACCAGACCACCCAAAGTCGTTCGGGCACGACAAACACCAAAGGAATTGCACCTTTATAGGATTTAAGGTCTCCTAGACCGTGAAAGTCGTTTGGGCACGACAAACACCAAAGGACTTGCACCTTCAGAGGATTTAAGGTCTCCTAGACCCTTGACCCTTGAAGTCGTTCGGGCACGACAAACACCAAAGGAATTGCACCTTCAGAGGATTTAAGGTCTCCTAGACCAGGAAAGTCGTTTGGGCACGACAAACACCAAAGGACTTGCACCTTCAGAGGATTTAAGGTCTCCTAGACCCGGAAAGTCGTTTGGGCACGACAAACACCAAAGGACTTGCACCTTCAGAGGATTTAAGGTCTCCTAGACCCGAAAAAAAAAGAACAACAAGCACACTTGCTGTTTTTAACCGATTGAATGGCTACGAATGTCGCTTTACCTCCTAATCATATTCACAACTTTCCCTATTCTCCAACGGGGTGACAGACTAGGTTGGTTTAGTATCCAGAGTTGAGGCGCATACAAGCTAGCTCAACTTATGGGGCTACCATACAGATTTCAAGCCGGGGATACACCCCTGGGTATTTAAACCAGACTTTAGTCTCGGAAATTCCAAACCTTTTGCGTTCTAGGCCTTGGCCATTCGAACTCTAGTTTTCACCGTCGCAGTTGGTCTCTTAGGAACTTATTGCAAACACAGGCAGGATAATACACAGGTATGTATAGACAAAATACAGACATATACACAGATATATACAGTACATACGACACAAATATATATAGGTATATACATAGATATATATACGGAGATATACACAGGTGGGGAATATTCTGTTTGCTATCGTCAGTGGGAAGATGCCGTTACTGAGAAGGCATATTATGTTTGATGACGTCAGCACACGTACACAAAACACACAAAAAAGAAAGAAAAATCACAAAATGGATGGCCATGGATACGGGGTTTCGAACCCCTGACCTCAAACTTGGCCTCCGAGTACTCAACCACTGAGCCACTCCACTCTTATGACTAGATATGCAAACAAATATATATATATATATACTATACAAGACATATATATGCAAAATCAAAACAAACCAAAAGAAACACTCGATGTGGGGTTCGAACCCCTGACCTCAGGCTCAGCCTCTCACTCATCAAGCACTGGGCCTAACCATTGAACCCAAGCCACGCCTGTGACCCAAATGTTCAAACAATATATATATATATATATATATATATAAGGCATATTTATACATAAAATGAAAACAAAACAAAAGAAACACTCAATGTGGGGTTCGAACCCCTGACCTCAGGCTCAGCCTCTCACTCTTCAACCACTGGGCCTAACCATTGAACCCAAGCCACACCTGTGACCCAAATGTTCAAACAAATATATATATATATATTATATATATAAGACATATTTATACATAAAATGAAAACAAAACAAAAGAAACACTCAATGTGGGGTTCGAACCCCGGACCTCAGGCTTAGGCTTTCCGAATCCTGAACCCATTGGCCAAACCACTGAACCCAAGCCACTCATATGACCAAAATGTTCAAACAAATATCTATACTACATAGCTATACAATATATATACATATATGCATACACAACTCTCCTGCGTCTCTCTCCTTTTTGATAGCCACGCCTGACACGCGGCCTGCTTTCGCGTCACTGGCCGACAAAAGCTGGTCGCCTCGAACGACGCTCGCCTCGGCTCTCTCACTCTTTGTCTTCTTCTCAGCTTCTTCTGAATCAGTATCTTCATCACTCTTTTCTCTTCTTCTTAACCACTCTCTTCTTCTGCTCACTTTTCCATCTTCTTCTTCATCATTTTTCCGTCTTCCTCCTCTTCTTCTTTTCCTCATCTATTTCTGTCATTCCTCTGTGACTCCCTTCTTTCCTCTCTCTTCTATACATGGCTTCATCTCGCCCTCTCTCTCTTTTTCCGGATCTTAATGGTCCATCGAGCTCCTCTAGGCCAAGTGCCCCTGCTCTTACTCAACCTAGTCTTCCCACACTATCAGTTGAGCAAGTGATGGCTACTCAAAATGATATCGAGGCCAACCACTACACGTTGAGGTCCTGCATGGAGACGTGGCGGCGGTCACTAACCTGTCTCACCGTCTGCAAAAACAAGACGCGTGAGGTATACCAGGTCAACGCCCAACTGTCTCTACTCCAGTGCATGTACAGAGATGCACGGGCAGAGATTTGTGCCTTGAAGGTTGAAAACAAGGAGCTGAAGGCTGAAAAAAAGGAGCTGAAAAGGCATACCACCTCTATGACCCGATTTGGGGCATCTTCGTACCTCGCCTTTGATGGTCGGCGGGGAGCCGACTCTGTCGGCGGAAACACTGCGGTCGTTCTTGGTGGAAGTACTGGAGCAGGGCCTTTGAAGATTGACGACAAAAAGAGGAAGAGCTCGGCGACGGAAGAGCCGAGTAAGTGAAGTCCGTGTGTGGCCGGCATCGGCGGGAGGAGAAAAAGATCCCTTTTTTTTTTCTTTTTTTTTTTCTTGTTTTTTTGTATTTCTGGTTTTCTTCTTCTTTTTTTTTTGTATTTTCTGTTTTTTTTTATTTTGTTTTTTTTTGTTCTTATTTTTGGAGTCTTTGTATTTCTGGTTTTTTTTTTTTTTTTTTTGGAGTCTCTGTAATCGGGAATGTCCTCCCCTGATTGCATAAAAAAGTTTCAGTTTTGTATCTCAATGGTGTGACTGGCATATCACTTTGAGTTTGAAAATACTTTTGTTGATCAAATTTGAGATTGATTGAAATTGGAACTCTGAATTGGACATTGATCCATACTGACCTTAATAAAATAAAACTGACTCAACGTAAGAAAAAAAACGAAGCCAAAATAATCCAAACATACTATATACACTGACTGGTATAAATACACCGACTGGTATAAATATACTGACTGGTATGAAAGGAACACACTATATATACACTGATTGGTATGAATACCCTAACTGGTATAAATACACTGACTGGTATGGGATCACACTTCGATACACTGACTGGTATGAATACCCTGACTGGTATAAATACACTGACTGGTATGAATACACACTTCGATACACTGACTGGTATGAATACCCTGACTGGTATAAATACACTGACTGATGTGGATACACACTTCGATACACTGACTGGTATGAATACCCTGACTGGTATAAATACACTGACTGGTATGAATACACACTTATATACACTGAGGAGTTGACTCGAGTGGTAGAGAAGACAGAATCACTAACTCAACTATGCCCTAATTCATTGCCTTAATTTTTTATTATTTTTTTTTTTTGTAAAAATGTTTTTGATCAACATGAGGGTTGGATTAGCATACTTATTCCATTTTCTGTTTCAAATCATGTAAGCTAAACTGTGAGCACTGAAAATTTTCCCTTTTCAAATCCAAAAATGGTCCAAGTTTTGCAAAAATGGAACAATTTTCGAGAAAAATTAGTCAGCTTCATTCAAATTAATCAAAACCTATTTTTGCAAATGGCCACAACTCAACTAACATGGAATCAACCATTGGGGTGCATAGTCCCAAACCAGATAATCAAAGGTGATATCTGAACCAAGCCAACCAAACCAAGCCAATCCGAACCGAATAAAGTCGAGCAAAACTGGACCGGACCGAACCGAACCGCCAAACCGAATGGAACCGAACTGAACCAAGTTAAATCGAACCAATTGAACTGAGCAGAACGAAGATACACCAACCAAACACGGATAGCACAACCAAGTCGACTAAAGACACACCAATCAAACCTGGACAAAATGAATGAGTTGAAAAATTATTGGGGCCGAACTTCAAGATGAAGCTACCTACGTATCCCAAAGATAGGAATCAGGCCATCGTAGTTCCGGCTAAGGTTCACTCGGGTATTGACACTCTCCTTTTGAGCTCTAATTTTTGCCAAAGCCGCCTTTCGGGTTTTCAACCTTGCGAGCTTTTCATTGTTTTATTTTTGTTTTTATTTTTGTTTTTCATTTTGTTCATTTCATTTTTTTTATTTCTTTTTTTTTTTTTCGGCTCTAACTTTTGCCTGGGTCACCCTTCCGGGTTTTTCAACCCAGCGAGCCTCTCAAGGTTACTTTCATTTTAACTTGTCCATGTTGATTGGGGAATCTCTAAGCCAACTATAAGAACAACTGCTACACTTGACTGGTAGATATGATGATGTAGGGACTAGGTTGAATTGGGTCCGAATTTGCCCCTAGTGTTGCCCCTAGTGTAGTGGATAGGAACTCGGTTGTCCTTCAATAATAAAATTCATTCTTTCAAATTTTGGGTTTTGCCTTTCTGGGCGGTCTTCATTGGGAAACGATTCAGTTTTAACTCTTTGATCACATCCAACCTTTTGCCCCTAGTTCAAGGGCTGCTTCAAATCTAAATCACATCCGACCTTCTTGCCCCTAGTTTAAGGGTTGTTTCCAATCTGAATCAACAAGCCCTACATAGTTTTGGCTAAGGTTCACTCGAGTATTGACACTCTCCTTTTACGCTCTAACTTTTGCCAAAGCCGCCCTTTCGGGT
>JAPPVO010000044.1:0-28520 GCA_030407325.1 Camellia japonica
ATTTGTATACCCATCCTCTATGTTCGGGATGGAGTTAACCCCTTGTGCTCTCTTGAATAACTTTTTTAGTTTATTAACCTTGAGTATAGTTAGGTCAACCTCGAATTCGAACAGAGCCTCGGTCTGATAAATCGGGGCTTTGGAGGTTTGTGCTGGGATTGGCTTTGCTAAATTGCCCTGGTTTTCTTGAACATTAGCAATATAAGCGGTGGCTTCGGGTGATTGGATAGCCGTGATAGGTGCATGGGACATAGAGGCCGCATCCGGTTGTGGTTGCTGTTGTTGTAGCCTAGTTATAACCACGGCCTGATGGGCCGTGACCTGGGCCTGGTGGGCAGCATCTTGCTGTGGGGTGTCAATTGTCTATTGCAAATGGTGTATCAGTTCTTCCACAATGACTGGGGGATACTGTGCCATTGGAATAAGTGAGTGATCTCGTGTTGGGCTAGAAGTAGATAACCGTTCCCGAACCTGACTGGACACAAGTGAGCTGAGTGGTAACTGCTATAAAAACTGAACCGGTGAACTGTGCCTGATTCTCCTCCGTCTTGTAGCCGGTGGGAGTAAGGTAAACACGGGTTATCCTCGAACAAGATCCCCGACTTTACAAAGTCTTCTGACTTAGGTCCAGAGTACTTGGGGGATATCCAAACTTTCTGAAGCTATGGTTTTAAACTACCTAGCAAAAGAAATAAAGCAAAAAGAATAGTAATCTGAAACTACACAGCACCTCAGCTAAGATGTTATCAACATAGACATGATCAAAGCTGTAGAACTGTACTTCACACTAAATTCTACCCCCCCAAAAAAATACCAAACTTGCAACAACTATTCACATTCCTGTACAGTTTCACTGTAAAGCACATACCAGTTAAGAGAGTGCCAAAACACCCCTATGAGGGGTTAGGGTTACCATGTCCTAGTTTTGTCATGAACTAGGTTTTGCTACTTCAAACAAGCGGTTTCACACAATCCTCCATTTTGGATAAGCATCATGTCCTAGTTTGGAACAGTCACTAAAGCTTTACTATATGCAGTTAGGCCGAATGGTCAAAAGGGTACCTTAGCAAGGCTACCTAATATACCTCTCACACCTAACATCGAGAAGTGAAAATAGGATCAAACAGTACAGCGGTAGTCCAAATCTAAGGATTGTGTTCCCAACATGGCAGAGCCCATGACTGGTCAGCCTTTGGCAAGCTTTTGTGCAAGCCTCCGGCAAACCGTCCAAGAATAACAGATAGCAAACACAGTGACTTAAGTGCACCAATGCAAATGCAATGCAAAGAACATATAAGTGTAGATAAAATTTCACATCATGAAGTTTGAGTCAAGTTCTCTGATATCCCTAGCAGAGTTGCCAGAAACTGTAGTTCAACTTTTCGTGCTCCTTTCGGATACGACTAGCCCTACAGTTCGGACTACCATGATTCTGAATCTGATCTCATAGCTGCAATGTGAAATAGATAAACACCAAAGAGTCTAAATCCGACAAATCTTTTGGAAAATCAATTTTGAATCAAAATGCCAAAAATAAACTGCTTTGCCAGATACAGAGTCGCCACTAAATATTTTTGGAAAATTTAGAAAACCCATGACTCATGCCAAAGGCTACATGTCCGTCATCACCAACATGTCTTGGCTTAGGAACTTAAGTACGAGAGGGGAAAGTCATGAATTGAGCACCCCGCTCGTTCGATCAAAGATCAACCTCTACTAATCATGATGTGATTCTTATTTACATTATATGCTCTTGTTCCCGTTATTAGACTAGCATTACTATGTGATGCGCATACAAGTATAAACTAATTTGCAAAAATTGGAACACTTTGATTCATGTATGTTTTTTAAAAAGTGTTTCGAATATGTACCATTTGAAAAAGTGGTCGCATATGTACATTACTCAAATTATTCCAATTCAAGCAATTAGCCTTCATCCATTGGCATTCAAGCAAGAATATCAATTAAGCACTTAGCTTCATAGCAAGCATGTTAGACATGGCAACAATCACACTCATGCAAGATGCTAAAGCAGAAATGCTCACCTAGCATTCCAAGGCGAGCCAAAAGAAACAAAAGAGTTAAAAGACATGCATGCTCCTAACTAATGCAACATGGCTAATGCAACACATATGAGATGTAATTAATAGGCTTAGCTACTAATTATATCATGCGAGTCAATTTGATAGCACATGGTTTAAGCACCTTTTCAAAGAAGTATTTAAACGATAATGCACTGTTAGAATGATGAACTGAGCCTCGGTGCATGCAAGACAAGTGGATGCAAACATGGAGTATGCTAAAAGAAACATGATGTTCTAAGCTACCCATCATAAATAAGTAAATAAAAGAGAGAAAGACGTGGGTTTGTAAGACATACACATTACTACAAGTTTGCCCTCGCGCAGGAGGGTCTGTATGAATGCCCAAGCTAATTACTATGAATTAACTAACTATTACAAAGAAAATTAAACAAACTAACTATGCTAGCTAACTATTATAACACCATAATTAATTAACTATTCTAGCTAATTATTACAAATTTGGAACTAACTAATTAATTACAATAATTAATTAATTACCAATTAACAACATGAATTTAACCAAAGAAATAAGTAACTAACTACTCTCAGCCCTAGGAAATGAGGAATGCTTATGCATGCACGTGGATTTCCACCAAAAAAAACCACTATTTTGCTGTCAGAGTACCTTTGTTGCATAGTTGAAAAATTGCACTGTTTTCCACCTCAGCCTCTGCTCTGCTCTGTTGGAAAAAGGACACTGCCTGCCTTGAAAAAGTGGCTGGCAACGCAGAGGTAGTGGCCGGCAGGCCACTAATAGTGGGTTACCGTCTAGAAAAAGTGGCCTACCGGCCACTGATTTTGGTTCTCTCCTGCAGCAACAGAGGACAAACAGAGCACAAATTAGAGTATTCTCAGGGGATGTTTGTCCACCACACCTCTCCTTAATAGGAAACAGGTCAAAGGAAGGGTATGCTCGATTCGCAAATAATCAATCAATGCAATTTCATTGCATGATGACTTATCAATCAAGGGACATAATTTCAATGAATGCATAACAAAATACCAACAAAACCTCCTCCCCATCATGGATTGATCAAGGGAAGTGGTTGACCTTAGAAACTTGAACCATTTCATCACTAGCAAGTATGAAATGACCCAAGTTTTCATGTGTTCAATTAACGTTCGATTGAACACAAAACCTTTAATTATCTTATATCACGTTTAGTCCCAATTTTATTACTTTATTTTAATTGCCATCCATTCATTAGTTCATTGAATCTAATAATAATTAAGTCCTCTAATGGAAAGGAGCATCAAACAAAGAGTTATTTTGGGCATGAAAAAGATGTCATGCCGTTGGTAATGAACCCCCAAAGGGATTAAATCATTAAGCACAACAACCTCTATCTCAAACTTAAACAAACAAGTAGTTTGAAACAACTTTCAAAACAAAGAAAAGCCAAGAAAGGAGGAAGGTTGCAGATGTGATTAGATATGAATACAAGTATGGAAAGCAAGAAATAAACACTATCAACTCAAATAAGTTGGTGGCTAAGGCCTAAACAACCAAGCCTATGAAGACCATTACACTACAAGCATGCTATACAAAACTCAAATGCAATGAATAACTAAAAACAGTCCTAAGACAGTCCAAAAAGTGCTGGAATAAAGACAAAAATAGCTAAAACAATAAGCTAAAATGTTGAGGAATTAATACTAGCACACAAGCATAAGGAGGGGAGGCTAACCCCTCCACTTTTGGGACTTCAAAACATGGTTTTTACCTTTGAAAAACCTCTAAAAATCAGTGGTAAAAAAGTCAAAGAAAGATGATGAGAAGGTGGGAAACATAAGGGCAAAGGCCTTAGAAACAGGGTTCAAAGAAGGGCTATCAACCCCTCTACCTTTAATGGCCTTAAACCACAAGTTTCAGCCTAAAAATGCAAGTAATAAACAGCTTATAAAATAGTAGAAAATATGGAAAACAAGTGGTGTAGAGATGGTACAAAAGGCACTAGAAGGTATACCTCTTGAAGAGGAATGAATCCTTGAGTCACAAACCACCAATTTCACAAACTCAAGTGCCTCAAGAGCTAAAATTCAAGCTCAAATCACCTTAGCAAGAGACTCTCTAGGTTTTGTTTAGAGTATTCAAGCAAAGGCTATGTAATACAAAAGAGAGAG
Organism: Camellia japonica; assembly: GCA_030407325.1. Lineage (NCBI taxonomy): Eukaryota > Viridiplantae > Streptophyta > Magnoliopsida > Ericales > Theaceae > Camellia > Camellia japonica. The sequence goes on from JAPPVO010000044.1 coordinate 4,209, forward strand.
AGAATTGTTGAGAGAGAATTTTGCTCTTCCAAAAATATTTTCTCACTCCTAATTTTTTTTCAACCTTGAAAGCAAGAGGCGAGGTCCTCTATATATAGAAAGCCATGTGCCTATCTCGAAAATATCTATATACATACAGCTGGAATGGCGCATGCACATGGGGGGACAACTGGTAGAAAATATCTGACTTTTTACACTAGTGGCCTGCAAGCCACATTAGTGGATGGCAGGTCACTGGAGGCACATGCCTGAATATCTACTACTTTGGTCCAAAACAAGGCACAAGGTTTGATGGCTGAAAACTGAGGTTTCCTGCTGAGGAATCAAGCATGTGACAAGCGTATACATTCTTTAATGAGTGATCAATTAGTGGCGCCCATGTCTTAAAAGCCTTCAAAAATGGGGTGTCTACACTTACTATAATACACATGCTAATATGGCCATTAAAATTTGCATATCACTTACAAGGAGACAGATAGGGTCAGCAAACTCCCTAATCACATCAACCTGAACATACAAAACAACATGTACAAGTGCTACCTTCGTTCCCAAAGGCACAAGTTACACACACTTTGAGAACAGACATCTCCAATACTGTGACGACCCCATCACGTATTATACTTATATAGGTTTAATTTTGAATGTGAACTATGTGTTTAATGTGTATTTGAATGCTTATATGCTCGTTGTTCAAATATCTGTTACAATTTCTATTTAAAATTTGAAACTGAAAGCCTCAGCGACTTCAGAAACCGAAATTGATTAGTTTAATAAGAATGGAAAAATTTTTAGAGCCCATTAGGAAGTTTGATTAAAAATTGATTTAGTTCAGAAAAATTAAGCCTTGATTAATTAACTTACAATTAGTTAACTTAAGCCTTAATTAGCACCCTAAGCTATTCTGGCCTATATAAACTATAAGAGATGAGTGAATTAGAGTTATGAAGTTAAAAATTTGCTAGAAATACTTCTAGAGAGGGAGTGAAGTCAATTTAGAGAGAGAGAGAGAGACAGGAACTTGAAGAATTTGTCTTAAAGATTAAAGAATTGGGAAGAGAGGCTCAAGATTTTGGTAAATTAAGCTTGATTGGAGACCTTAGGCAAGTGTTAAACTCTCAATTCATGAATTTGAACCACTTAACTTATGAATTCAAGAAGATAATGTGATTCAATGTGATAATTGAGCTAAGGATGATGAAATTGAAGACAATTCATACATGCATGCATCAACATGAGGTGTTTCATCATTTTGAGTATATATTTGTCATCCATGTTTGAAATTGAAGGTTGAATTATACATGCATTCATGAATTATGTTGATTCGAAGTTCAATTTCATATTTTGAGAATTGTGGAAAAAGAATTTGGGAAGGAATCATACATGCATGAAGTTTTGAATTCAATTTTGGTAAATTCGTGAGGTTTTTGACCTAAAGGTTTGAGACTAACCTTATGTTCATGTTTTAGAAGAGTTTCCATGGTTTGAGAAGCATCATGCAAGTTTATAAACTTTGAATATGAGTTTTGGAGTTCAAATTATGTTTTGAAAATTCCAGAATTTGACCACACCGCTCGAGCAAACAGGTTGTCGCTTGAGCGGATATCTCATGTATCCAACATTTTTGCAGAGACATTTTATCTGGCTCAAGCGACCAAATGACTGCTCGAGCAAACTCAGCTTGTATGGCACCATTGGCTCGAGCGACCATTGAGCCTAGATTTGGACCAACCAGTACTTTCTACAGACCATGTGAGCCGCTTAAGCGACCAATGTTGCACTTGAGCAAAGTTTCCTGTTTCAGCATATTTTGAAGAGCCATGTTTTGTCCACAATTGCATTCCCACTTCTTTCTAAAGCATTCTTAGGCATGAATTGAGCCTCCTAGATGAATTAATGAGTAAGAACTTGGCATAAGAGAATTGAATAAGTTAAGGATAACTTGATTAAACAACGATGCTCAATGTGTGTATATGTTTATGAATTGTGTAGGTTCATCTGCGAAGTCGTATCAACAACCAAATCACTATGAGTAATATCTTAGTAAAGATATTTTCATGGACATTATTTTCTAAGTGTTACCAATGTGGTAGGTTTTTTTGAACTTATGATTTTATGCTACGAATGAGCCTTCTATATGTATGATTCTTAAAAGATATGTAAATGTGATTGATAAGAATGAAAGCATATGATGGACCTAAGGTCGTTCTGTATAATTGAAATTGACCCAAGGTTGTTCTGTATATTTAATAGGATGGTCCCAAGGTCATTCAGAATATCTTATATCAATTGACCAAATGGTCATATACAATGTAATTGATTGGACCCAAGGTCGTTTTGCAATGTATAATCTATTTTGTTTTGTATTTCTGTATATTTTGGACCTGAGGTCATTCTGCCATGACAAGAATTTGAGTATGAGATGACTTGTATTACATTAAGAACTCATTCATATAACCTCTTTACTTTGATGTTATTCAGTGGACTTTAGCTCACCCTATTATATATATAGGTGAGCAACGGGACGCCTAGCCTTAGTGAACCTATGAAATATCACTACGATTTTGCGATGTCAACTTTGGAGTGCCTCAAGGACGAGGCTTTTGTAGTTTTCCCTTTCGTATTTTTGATTGGTCAAGTTTGACCATACTTTGTATATATATATTCCTTTGAGTTTAAGAGTTAATGACTTGTACTTATGAATGATCTTTGGTTTTGTAATATCTATCTATATCTGATGGGATGTGGGTTATTAACGTATAAAATGAGTTTTTGTTTATGCCATATATGCTCAGCTCATTAGGCAAAATTTTATAATTCTGCTTCCGCATCTAGCCCATATAACTAAATATGTTTTGAATTCTGTCTGAGGCCGCAGGTAATCTCATGATTACTAGCCCAACTAACTCTCACCAATACCATAAACTCTAAGGAGTTGTGCTACCAAAAATCATATACTTAAGACAGTGTGACTCCACTCCCAATTATACACAACTAATCAACACAAACACACCATTATACACCCCGACTAGGATCACTCTTCCTCATAACATCAATCAGAGAAATTCACATTACAACTTATGCCCAAATCAATGGGATAACAAACAATCATAAACACATAACATAGGTAGGCTCAAACTTCAACACATAACAACACAACACAACACCAATGATACAACAATAAAGTCCCCAAATCTGTTGCTTTGTCTAACCACAAACCACCCATTAAACATGATCATGCCAAAGGCAATGACATTAAACGAAACCCAACTACCCATCATTAGCACACATAGTAATTGTTTAAAGTACAACTGGCCCTAAGTCCAATACAAAAGACTCTACTTCCGGTTTCCTCTTACTAAAATCCAAGTATTCTCAAATAACAAAAATTGCCAATTGTAGACACCCCATTTTTGACCGACCTTAAGACTCAGACGTCATCGATTGAGCGCTCGGTGATGGTGCATGTTGTGCTCATTCTGAGGTTTCGGAGTTTCGGCTGAGAGCCTTACCCCCGGACCTCGAGACCCTTTTGTGCTTTGCCTCGGTTTGCGAACCAGGTCTTGTTTTCTCTTCCCGAAGGGAGGGAGAGGTCTCATAGACCATCTCTCAGTGGCTGTAGGCTACTTTTCGTGGTCGCAGGCTACTGTTCCCGTTTGGAGGCCAGTTTCCGGTTTTCAGAGCCGTTGGCCACGCGCCTTGATTCAGGACCGCTTAACATTCTCCGTTTGGTACGGTTTTTGGCACACACCTTGTTTCCTCTGTCTAGAGGGACACTGCGGCCCGGGAGACCACCTTTGTGGTTGCACGCCACTTTCGATGCTTAACAGCCTGTTTTCGGGGCACCCGGCTGCACGTTTTGCCCCCCCGAACCCTCATTTTGCATCCGTCTTGGTTCATTTTTGGCATGGACCTTGTTTTCATTGTTTGGGAGGTGGTACAAGGTGGGAGACCACTCTTTCTCCTTGGAGATCACTTTTCTCCCGCCAGTCGATTTTCTTGTCAGGAAGTTGGTCTCCTTGGTCTTTGAGCCACATTTACTGGTCTCCCACCATACCACTAGCTTGCATTCAATGTGGAGACCATCAAATGGGGCTGCCGACCACCTTTCTTTGAGTTGGACCTTTTGAACTGGCTGGCCGACCACCTTTTCTGGTCGGCCTGCTCCCTCAAGTTTTGTCTCTGTGAGTGCTTCTCAGCTGTGCCAGCTGGAAGGCACAGACTGTATCCTCCATACACGTGTATGGAGGATCTTGAGCCTTGGTTTTTAGCTTCTTTGAGAAGCTTTGGCTTGAAACCTCTATAAGAGAGGCCCTCCTCTTCCTTGGCACAGGTTCAGATTTTGGTTAAGGCAGAAAGAACATATCTCTCTCTATATCTCTACATTTTGGCCCTAAAGGGGTGTTATTCTTGACCTATTGCACACAACCTAATAGCCTAACACCCTCACCTTGTTACTAAGCTGCTGGAGTGTAATAACCCGACCCTCGCACATGTAACTGGTATACTTTCAATCCCTTATTCTAAGCAATGATATGTTTATTGTGAAATTTTATATGAAATTAAATTAAGTTAAGCGAATCTTATGTTTATAGACTGTATCTATCTAATGTGAGAAATATCTGTTACAATTCTAATGTTGGAATTAGGAATTGAGAGCCTTAGGGGCTTGATAACCTGAAATTGATTTTATATTTGAAATCAGCATGATTTTTAATTTTTAATATGATTTTCTGTAAAATTTCAATTTGGAATAATTAAACTGATTAACTTTTGTCCTTATTCATCTTTTATATATATGTCCATGTTCTTTAATCATTTGACTTGGTGAGCCTTTACAAAAATATCTCCTGAGAGAGAGATCAAAGAGGAGAAAGGTTTGAAAGGAAGTAGAGGGATTCATCAAGAAGAAAGATTGGGGAATTGAGAAGGATTATAGGGTTTAAAGCTTAAGGTATGTGAATTTTACTTGAATTAAGTCTTTATTTGGCTATAGGGAAGATTTTTCTTTGTGTAGGATGTGTAGTGATTAAGTTGAAAAGCTTAAATTGATTTGGGATTACATTGAGTTATATAAAGAAGGATTTCATTATATCCTTTATTTATACATATTTGACCTCATTTATGGATTTGGATGATATTAGAGATATTTGGGAACAATATTGCAAGGATTCAAAGTGCTTATGTTATGTTCATGTAATGCAAGGAATTAAACATGTAATTCACATTCAAATTGATATGTGTTTGAAATGTCTTTGTACATGATTTTTAAACCATGTTCCATTAATTAAAAGACCTATTTTGAGCCTTGAAGAAGTGTATCAAAAATGGGGTTTTACTGAATTTTCGAACTGCAATCTGTTGGAATCGCCGCACGTGCGGGGCTCACTGCTGTACGTGCGGCCCAAACTGCAAAATTTTGTTCGCTCCGTTTTGCGTGCTTAACCCTCTGATATTTTTGAAATATGTGTTTGATGTCCCTAAGATGCCTGTAAATTCGTTCGAAGTAAAATGAAGCAGGAAATGAATTAAGAAAGAAAAAGAACTAATGAATAAGTTGTGCACATGTGTAGGTCATAACCCGGGAGGGTCAAGCGCTCCGCTATAGCACTGTGAGTAGTAGTACAGAGATCGTGCATTTACTTACCTTCAATGGTTCTTATACTTAAGACTTTGTTCTTTGCAAGTGATTATATTCACATTTATGATAATTGGAAATCGGTGCGAATGTAAGGGAACGTTGAAAGATTTGTTTACATTGGTATGACTCTGAAAATAATCTATACATTACCTATGACTTCGCATAAGTATTGTATATGACTTATTAATGTTGGATTAGTTTAAAGATAAATCTAACTGGGTTCGTTATGCTAAAAAGTGACTTGTGTTATACAAAAACAGGAGTGATGTGTTTTTAGAGACTTGTTGTACTGTGTTCTATATTTGGGAGTTAATACTATCGAATTGGTTAACAGAAAGAAATGGTAAATGTAAACCCCGTTTACTGGGAACATGATATTCTGAATGGCCTATCAAAGGCTACTATAGATCATTTGGCTCAACACGTGTTTTATGACATAAATGTCTACCCAGAGTGGATCATTAGAATAAATAATTGGATAAGATCACGGGTTGTTTTATACGTTAATAACTATTAAGAATTATGATGAACGTCGGATTGACTTACAAATGACTCAACCTGAAGACAGAATTAAATAATAATGACATTGTCATGTAACTCACATTATGATTTAACTGTTCTGTCTTTGTTAAGTGTATCGTAATGACATGATATGACAAGAAATACTCTAGGGGTAATAATACTGTGGTTCAAGTATGATTGTCCATATATGTAAAAATATTCATAGCATCCTTAGCACAAGGCCCTTACCCAGGGGTAATAATACCGTGGTTCAAGTATGTTTATCATTCAAGCCTAATTAAAATATGGATGAGTTTGTTTCTGTTTATCTGTTCTATTTACGCTATGTTATGACATGATATGGATTGGCCGGTCTTTAAGATCTAATGATTTCTGCTATGGAACAAAGTGCTGTACGGAACTAAGTGCTGCAATGCGAGTCACCTCTAGAATCTGTACGAGCCACCTCTTGAGTCCATACATATGTGAACTGGCTTAAAGCCGATGTGAAAGTCATGAGGCCTATGGTCGTTCTGTGAAAGTTATGAGGCTTATAGCCGTTCTGTAACATCTATGAGGCCTATGGCCAATTTGTGGCATCTGGGCCTATGGCCATTCTGTATGATCTGTTAGTATGAAACAAAGTGCTGCCATGCGAGTCACCTCTAGAATCTGTGCGAGCCACCTCTTGAGTTCATACATGCAAGAAAAGGGCTTTATGCCATTCTATTTAAGGGCTTTATGCCATTCTGTTTAAGGGCTTAATGCCACTTTGTCCAAGGGCTTGAAGCCATTCTGTTTAAAATTTAGGCCTAAGGCCATTCTGGAAATAATTACAAGATAAAGTTAACTATATGTTCTCTGCACTTATATATGTACATTGTAATTCAAGTTACCATTAAATTATTTACGTACTACTATTCACTGAGCTCGACTCACTTTATGTTATGTCTATTTTTGTAGGCACTCCACCTGAAGGTCAGTCTCAACCCATGGCGTCCGTTCCTCTTAGGTCAACCTCAGGGTGTCCAGGCACTTAAGTGAAGGCAGCGCATTTATGGAGTTTTTCTAAACTTTTAATTTTGTACCCTAATTACTTGTCTGAAAGGGGAAGTGTATATAATCCTTTTACCTATCAATGCTTTTATTGTACGCCCAATCTTGAGGGCTGGGTCTATATATATATGTGTATATGCATATAGCTAAATTCTCAGATGCACGTCACTGTATGTTTATCTGCCTTATGTTTCGGTAGCGATCCTAGCATGGTAGTTACAACTCAATGGAGATGGTTTTCTGTTACGTTAAAATTTTAATGCTTCCGTTCAGGCCCCATATCTTATATACATACCAAGTTAGATGTTCGTTTCTGAAGTGGTCATGCCCAAACTTTTAGGGACGGGTTTGGGTGTGACATGGAGGGTCTTGAGAGAGCTCAAGGGTTGGGTTTTTGGTCCAGAAACTTGCTGGTTTTTGCTGAGCTTCAAGGGTAATCACTTTTCCCCTTTTTAAGCATTATTTTGATCCTTCACTTAGCCTCATTTGCATGCTTATTTGAGCTTTGTTGTCAACTGAAAAAAGGTCCATATTTAAGTGATTTTCATATTTGTTTAAGACCATTTTCCTGTTGGAGGTCATCTACCCTCTTGCAAGCTTCATTTAGTCTTGTTTTGAGCCATGCCTTAAGGCCTTTGTGTTGACCTTTTCTTGGCCTTTTAGCCACTGAAATCCAGTAGATTTTCAGTGGTTGGCATGCTGTTTTGAGGGCCTAAATCAGAGAGGGGTGACCCTCTCTCTTGTTGTCTTATTTACTAGCATTTTTGGCCTACCAAAGGAGCATATGTTTATACCATTTGGAGGCCTAGTTCAGGCACTTTTTGGTGACTTCTAGGACCTGCCTAGGCTCTGACCATGGCTGGTTTGGTCCCCTTTTGCTTGCTTCTTGCATGTGTAGAGTAATCCCTTTCATGGCTTATCAAAGGAGCATGTTATTCTTACATGTATTGGTCTTGTTTCAGTGGGTTTTTGGCCATCATTTGGCATGCCATGACTCTTCTTTTGCTTGGTTTGGTAGTCCTTCACATGTTTCATATGCTTATAGTGTAACTCATGTTCACTAGCTCACAATGCATGTTGTTTTGGCCCTCTATTCTAGCATATTTTGGCCATACTTCAAACTGATTTTGTTTATATTTTGGGCTACCTTAGCTCTGTTTTGAGGCCTCTTGGTCGAATGATGCTTACCATGCATACTTGTAGTGTAATATCCTTGCCTAACCTTGAGTTTTGAAGCCCCTTGCATGCTTAACTTGAGGTGTTTCCATGTTTTTGGCATCATTGAGCATCTTATTTTAGAGCCTATAATTGTGCCATGTTCCCATGTTTTCCACTCTTTAAATGCGTTTGAGAGTTGTGCTTGTATATCTCATTTATGGGCCATTGCATGAGCTTCATTTTTGTGCATTGCAAGCCATCATTTTAGTCCATTTTGCCACTGTTTTGGGCCTGCATAGGGACTATTTGGGGTTGGTTTGTTCATTTGGGCATTGCTTTGCATACCTCTAGTGTAATGCACTTCACTAGTTTCGGTATTTGAGCCATTCAACATGCATAACATGAGTTGTTTGCCTGATTCGGGACCATTTTGTATGTCATTTCAGAGCTGGAACATGTGTTGTTGTATGCCATATTTCATCCTTTCCATGCTTTCATACAGTTGTATCTTGTGCCCTAGGCTTTGGGCCCTTGCATCTTGCATGTTTGCATGTGTTTTGTTGCCTCATTTTCATCTTGTATGGCCACTGATTTGCGTGTGGCTGAGACCCATTCATTTTGGTTTAAGTCCATTTTGCATCGAGTATGCCATTGTAGTTCATAGCATTGAGTATGCCGCGTTGTCGCATGTTTGATTATTGCATTGCGTATGCCTTGTTCACTTCATTGTGTATGATAGTCTTCACATGTGCATTGTGTATGACATATAGTATCATGTGCATTGAGTATGCCATTGTTAGTTCGTAGCATTGCGTATGCTAGTTTGCATGTTTGCACGTCATCCTTTGCATGTTTACATGACTTGGTTGCATCGCCTTAGGATTGCATGCTTGAGGTCGCATTGTGCATGCCATTCTACTTGTTGCATTGTGTTTGGAGTAGGGTTTAGTCCAAACACGGGAAACGAGGGACGCTTCGTACTCAAAGTGACGAAACGTGCCTCGATTCTTGGTCACCGACACTCTTGACTATCCATGATAGAGTTGTTGGTTTTAGGTGCTTGCATGTTCATTCATTTCACATTGAGTCGTGCAATTCGACTCCTCGGTCATCATGCATCGGGATGCGTGATTGATGACTTGAGGATCGAGGACTACACTCTCTAGAGCTTATGCGATGATGGAGAGAGTGGTCGTGCACACATGTGTTGAAAATACTTTGCCTTCTCTCTCTCTTGCCTTTGTTGTAGAAAATGCAGAAACCAGGAGAAGAAACTGGCCGGCCGACCAGGTTTTCTAGCAGGCCGACCACCTTTTTTGGTTTTCACCACCAAGGGTGGTCGGTAGGTGGTCTCCAATGCCTATAGCTGGTCGGTAGCCTTCCCCTAGATTCCCAGGGTGGAGTTTCATCTCCTTAGAGCTTTATGCAAGTTTTTGAGTTCAATTGCAAACAAAGGCGAGTTGAGACATCGCGATGGATTTCCCGACAAGGCGACTCGAGCATGCATGCATCCTTTATCATTCGGAACAGAGCTAAGGCAGTCCATTTCATGTAGCTTGCATGCTAATTTATTTGCTTCCTTAGTTTAATTTGTTAATTAATTAATGTTGTGTAATATTTAGCTGTAATTCGTTATTCATTTCGGTTGTGTAATAACTAGTTTAATTAGGTTAGATTAGCTAGTTGGTTCTGTATTATTTATTCGGACCCTCCGTGAGAGGGCGAACTTTGTAATAAGTGTGCATGTGTGTGATGCATGTCTTCCAACCCCACGTCTTTCTCCCTTTGATTTACCAGCTTATGATGGTTAGTTTTAGGGCATGTTTCAATTAGCATCTATATGTTCGCATGTTTGCATTCATTCATCTGTATTACATGCACCGGGCTCGGCGCATCATACTAACAGCATTGTATTTCAATTCCAAGTTGAATACATGTATCGATTGTTGCATCTCATATGCCATCTTAGAATAGGTGAGCCTATTGTAGTTGCATTTTTGTATGTGTTGCATTAGGCATTCTTAGCATAGTTAGGATTCATGCATGATTTCTAATTAGCTTCTTTCTTTGGCTCGGAGTACTCGGTAAATGTTTATGCTTTAGCATCCTTGCATGTGTGTGAGTGACTGCCATGATAGCATGCTTACCATGAGGCTATGTGCTTATGTGATATAACTGCCTGAATGCCTGTGGGTGAAGGTTGGGTTGCTTGAGTTGGAATAATTCGTCGAAACCCGTGTTTTAACCTACTTGTGGGTAGCAAACTTCAATCCATTTTCAAAACAAACGGACATGCGATGCTTTGTTCCAACTTAGGCAATCCAGTCTATACTTGTATGCTGTGCGCATCACATAGTAATTCTAGGCTAATAAACCGGAATAAGAGCACATGTGTTTTCAAAAACTCGATATCATGCTTAGTAGTGGCCGATCTTCGATCGGGCGAGCGGGGTGGCTCATGAAATGACCTTCCCCAATCGTACCCAAGTTCCCGAGCCGAGGCAACTTTTGTGATGACGGACACATGGCCTTAGGCACGAGTCAGGGTTTCCTAAATTCTCCCAAAACAAAATATTTAGGTGGTGACTCTGTATCTGGCAAAGCAGTCCATGCTTGGCACTTCTTTCTAAAAATCTATTTTTCAAAACGATTTGCCGGATTTAGACTCTTTGGTGATTTATCGGTCTCGCATTGCACTTTACGGGATTAGATTCAGAACCGTGACATTTGAGTCCAAACTGTAGTGAGCCCAATGAACAAGACGGGATTTTCCCAGGACGTTCGGGGACGTCTACAGCTTCTGGCGACTCTGCTGGGGATTTAGAGAACTTGACTCGAACTCATGATATCTTGTTTTGATTACACTTATGTGTTTCTTTGCATTGCATTTGCATTGGTGCGTCTAGGACACCGTGTTTGCCATCTGCTATTCCTGAACGGTTTGCCGGAGGCTCGCTGTGAGAAGCGTGCCATAAGGCTGACCGGTTACGGGCTCTGCCACGATGGGAACACAAACCCCGGCTTTTACCGGGGCCCCCTTTTTGACCATTCGACCTAGTGCATATCGGAATCCATAGTGACCATTCCAAACTAGGACATGTTGCTTACCCGATTGTAGGTTGTTTGAAACCGCTGCGTGCGTAGTGAAACCCTAGCTCCTGACAAAATAGGACAGGGTAACCTTATCCCAACATAGGGGTGTTTTAGCTCTCACTTGCTTGCTATGTGCTTTTAGAGTGTGTCTCTACAGGAATGCATGTATCAGTTTGCAAGTCTGGGTATCAGGCTTGTGGGCATCAGTATCAGTATTTTGAGAATCAGTTATATCTGCGGGTATCAGATTTAGTTTTGGGGCAGTAGTTTGGGGAACAGTGATCAGTGGTCGAATACAATTCTTCAGCTATGTCCATGTCTGTATTGATTGGGCTGAGAAGCTGCCTGTTTTCTCTTTCAGTTCAGAGACTCGGTTCAGAGCAACCAGTGTTCTCCTCTGCTGAGGCAAAGCAGGAAAAGACTCACCGATTCATCAAATCCGTCAGTCACCAGTTACACCATCTCTGTCCAGTTCAGTAAACTTATGACGACCTAGAATTCAGAGGAAATTATGGTTATGGCAGCCGTACTAAATCAAGAAATCATCTTACAAGGTGAGACTGATGTTGACATACCACACCCGCCCAGGTCGCCTGCCGCACATCTGATCTGGGAACCCAGTTATTTCAAACCCGTGAGCCCACCACCTTTGAGCTGATGGGAATGATTGGCGACCTTCAAAGATCTGTGGCTGATCTAGCCTATGGAATGTCGGCCTCGCCACCAACTGCATCGTATGCCGGGAACTTCATGCCGCAGGAGCCCCTGCTACTGGGGCGAATTGTAATCGAGCTCAGCCAACCTGAAGCTGTCTCAAGCTCCGGCAATGACATGTCGACGACAACGGGGCTTCACACTGAAGTAGCAACCCAAACCGTCCACCAAGTTGAGGCTAGCGGTAAGAACAAGGTGAAGGTGGACACTAATCCCTATGAACAACTCCAGCAGATTGTTGAGGCTCTAAAAGCCAGAGGGTTGAGTAAGCAGCAAGTACATGCAGTTGTGGCTAAGACTGTGGATAACACTTTCCCTACTCAGACCGAGGGTAGTTCAAGCCAGGAGGAAAATCGAGAGAAGGGTCATCATACCAGAACTGTTCCCTCCAGCCCTAATCCTGCACCCAGGAAAAATCAACAAGCCAAACATGTACCTGCCGATCCTTTTGCTAGTGCATCCAGTAAAAATGCACAAACTCGAAGTATCTCCCCTGAGGTCGCAGGGTATTCCATGCCCTCTACATGCCTTTGTCCAAGGCGCTTCAGATCCTTGCTGAAAAAGGGCATCTCAAGCCCCTCGAGCCTCGGCCTCTCCCTAGTTGTCTTCCAGCTGGTCATGACGCTACCCAGTACTGTGCGTACCATCAACAGACCGGTCACACCACTGACAACTGCTTTCGCCTTCGCCATGAGGTGCAGGATCTGTTTGACAATGATGTTGTCCTCCCACCTAGCTCGGCAAAGTCTGTCACCACTGAGTTGTTGGACTTCGAGGATAATACAAGTATGTGATCAGGGGTTGGTCCACCTGCAGGCAGCACTCGGTTTATTTCAGATATGGCGTTTGGCACGCACTATTTTGAGCATTTGCGAATGCTAATTTTTGTACTTTCTGACTCGGGTGTTGAGTCAGTTCTGTGGTTTTGTTTCAAGTCTGTCTCTTTGTTTTGAGTCAGTCTTTTTGATTAAGGTCTGTCTTGTTGTATCGAGTCAGTCCTGTTGTATAGAAGTCGGATGATTCCGGGGGTGTCACCTCGGATATCATTATTTTGTTTTGTGATTGTCCTTTTGCTTTCTTTTGAGTCTGTCTCTGCTGTGGAGCCAGTTGCAACCAGGAAATCTGAATGAAACAGCTGTGGCTGTCATGTTTTTGTGCTTATTACTACTTTGAGCCTGTTGTGCCAACAAGTTTAGAATGAAACGTCAGTGCATCTCACAAGTTTCTCTGCGCCTTCAAATCATTACATTGGCCTAAGTTTTTCAAAACTTTTTGAACATTGTGATGAAAACAAAGAGGAAGGAATTCCTCGGGATTTGCAAAAAAATTTTTTGATCAATTGAGAGAAAGAGAGGCATGCTAAGCCCTTAATGATTCAGATCATGTTTGTTAATGTGAGTACTGAGAAGGATCCCGGCTTGATCCAGATTGATTCTGCATTGTCTTCGACGTGAGCGATTAGTCGCTTCCTTAAAAAATTTTAAAAAATGTTTTCCGTGGTTCTACGAACACCTGTGTGGAATCGCTCTTGAGATTGTGCAGCTTAGGATCGCTCTCAGCCTTGAGACTTAACCCCTTTGCTTCCAAAGCTTGAACCATAATTCAGAATGTTCAACGGTCAACCACAATGTAAGGCCTGTGTGGCCGGATCAGAAGCAGCCCATGAACTAAGGGCGAGAATATCAGATGTGATCAAAGGAAGCTTGCGAAGCTAGATCAAAAGCAGCCCTTGAACTAGGGGCAAAAATGTTAGATGCGCTCGAAGAGTCAAAGATGAGTCTTTTCTGCAAACCAGGGAAGACTGGCAAGAATGCCAAATCCCAGAAGGGGGAAAGAAGAAAGTATTGCTGAAGGACAACCAAGTTCCTATCCACAACACTAGGGGCAAATTCACCCTCCATTGGATAGACTTATACATTATCAGCGAACAACAACCATTCTCTTGGATTCAGATGGCTCCGAGATCTCAAACCATTCAACATGGACAAAGCTAAACTTTTACCTTTGAGAGGCTCGCTGGGCCGAAAACCTAGAAGGGCGACCCAGGAAAAAGTTAGAGCAAGAAAAAGAACAAAAAGAACAAAAAAAAAGAAAAATGCAAAGAATAAAAAAAAAGAAAAGAAGAAAAATGAAGAAAATGAAAAGAAAAGATGAAAAAGAAAAAAGAAGAAAAGAAATGAAAAGAAAAGAAGAACAAAGCTCGCAAGGTTGAAAACCTAGAAAGGGCGGCCTTGGCAAAAGTTAGAGCGCAAAAGGAGAGGTCAATACCCAAGTGTACCTTACCCCCAGAACTACGCAAGGCTTGATTCCCATGTTTGGGATACGTAGGCAACTTCATTCTGAAGTCCAGCCGTAAAACACTTCAAATTCGACTGTGTCCATGTGACAGTTCTGGTCTTTTTCTTCTCTGTATCTGAGAATTTGGTTGTAATTGTCACTGTGAGGACTGGTTGCCATGTGCTGCAGCGCTATTCAGACTAGGGGCAACTTTCCGTTGCTGTGCAGTGCTGCAGTGCTATTCAGACTAGGGGCAACTTTTAGTTGCCATGCAGTGCCGTTCAGACAAGGGGCAATTTTTCATTATTTTGGATCTGAGGTTGTGCATCTCAAGAGTAAATTCTATGCTCGTTGAGCAGTGGCCATTTGTAAAAACAGTTTTGAGAATTTTTAATGAAGTTGACTAATTTTCTCGAAAATTACTCAATTTTTCCAAAATTGGACCATTTCTTGGACCCAAAAAAGGAAATTTTTCAATGCTTATAACCTGACTTGCATGATTTCAAATCAGAAAATCGAACAAGCATGTTAATCTAACTCTCATTTTGGTCAAAATTGTTTTAGTAGAAAGCCAGAAACAAAAAATGGTCAAAATGATGAACTAGGGGCACAGTTGAGCCAGGTTTTCTGTCTTTTCCCCATTGCCAACATACTTGCCAAGAAGGGCACTCATACCTGCCGGAAAAGGGTACTGTAGACGCGCCCGTGGGCCTCACTCTACAGTTCGGACTCCCTTTTTGTGTTACGGTTCTTAATCTGAACCAAAGAGTCCAACTCTGGCAAATCGTTTTGAAGAAAAAACAGATTTTTTGAAAAGTAGTGCCAAACATGGACTGCTTTGCCAGATTACAGAGTCGCCACCTAAATATTTTTTAAATGGGGGAATTTAGGAAACCCTGACTCGGTGCCAAAGGCCACGTGTCCGTCATCACCAAATGTCTTGGCTCGGGAGCTTGGGTACGATCGGGGAAGGTCAGCTATGAGCACCCCCTTTCGCCCGGTCCGAAAACCGGCCTCTACTAACCGTGATATCCGATTTTGAAAACATTACATGCTCTTATTCCAATTATTAACCTAGAATTACTATGTTATGCGCACAGCAAACAAGTATAGACTAGATCGCCTAATTTGGAAAACAAACATTGCATATCCGTTTTGTCTCGAAAAACGTGTTAGTTTTTGCTACTCACAAGTAGGCTAAAATACGGATTTCAATGAGTTGTTCCAACTCACGCAATCCAACCTTCACCCACAGGCACTCAAACAGTAATATCACATAAGCATTTAGCCGCATGGCAATCATACTGTCATGTTAGCATTCACACTCATGTGCTATGCTAAAGCGTAAAAACTTACATCGTACTCCGTGCCATACAAGGAACTAGTTAGCAAACATGCATGACCTAGTTCATGTTAAGTGGCTAATGCAACACAGGCATAGATGCAATCTAGAGTAGGCTCGGCTAACCCTAAACATGGCATATGAAATGTGCGAATAGCACGTATTCAATTTGGAATTGAAAATTGCAATGGTTTGTATGATGTACCGAGCCCGGTGCATGTAAACAAATGCATGAATGCACGCATGCATTGCATAAGGTATGCTAAAATAGACGTGCCCTAATCTACCATCGTAAGCAGGTAAATAAAAGGGTAGAAAGAAGTGGGGGTTGGAAGACATACATACCCACTCACACACACTTATTACAATTTTGCCCTCGCTCGGAGGGGCCAAAAGAATAATACAAATAATTAACTACGCAAGCTAATTAAATATTACAAATTAATTAAATTAACAAATTTAATTAAAGCAGTAAACCGCCTCGGGATGAGGGCCGGATGCGACACGCGCTCGGGACTGGCTCGGAACCATACTGCCATGCACGGATTGCCTCTGTTTCCCCTGCTATCCTCCTCAGAAAATTGCCAAAGTCCCAAGAGTGCCTCTCAGGGCACTAGGGAGTACCACCGGCTGGGGTGGAGCACCACCGGCCGAAGAAGGAGGCCACCGGCACTAGATGAAGTTATCGGCTGGAAATTGACTGCCGGTCGGCACTAAACAGTGCCGGTCGGCACAAAATACCTGCAGAACCTGCAACTCACAGCAGCAGAGGGCAACAACATGCATGGCAATATAATTCAAGCCATTTATGCACTACACACACCCCTTATCATGTTTTTGACTCAAAGGGGCACGTGCCTCGATTCCCGGACCACCAATCGCGCGTTTCATGCATGATGGCCCTAAGAACCAAGAGTGCAACTTTGATTTCAAATGCATGCAATGCAAACAAGCAAACAAGGGTGCTCAACCTCCATCATACTTCACTTCAAGAGGCCAAACATGCACAATATAAATGCAACCCCAAATATGTCAACTAGGCATGGGACATGGACTATGCAACATGTTCATGCAAAGGGGTTCAAGCAAGCATGTAAGGTAAGCATGCAAACCAATGGAAGGATGGACTTATACATGAATTAGGCACCTCAAATAGTCCTAAAATCAGTGGCCATGATGCTAAGAAAATGAGGGCCAAACACACATGCACACATGCACAAATTAAGGCACCAACACTTAAGCATAATAAACAACATTCAAGCACACTTGAGATGAGTTGAACATGGGCTACTAGCATACATATAAAGCTCTGAAAATCATGCAAAACATGATGCCAAATCATGTAACAAAGCAAGCTAAACATGCAACAAATGGCCCAAGTATTAAGGCAAGCCAATAAGGCTTTGAATCACACCTATGCGAGGCAATTATGGCATGCATTAATCAACCTAAAACAGATTTTTAGCATGTCAAATTAGGCCCAAAGGACCACTTAGATGGCATCTAAGAGGCTTGAAATCAAAGGTATGCAACATGACCAAAACATGAGGCATACAACACATGCTTTTAAAGCATTAAAGAGGCAACTAAGGCAAGCATACAAGCATACCAAAGGGACTGAAATAGCATGTGAAATGGTTCCAAACCATCAAAAATGAAGCAAGCAAGGCATGCTACACACTCATGCTCTTAAGGCCAACAAGCCCAATGCAAAGAGGCTATATTAAGCATGCTAAGATTGACCAAAACAACTTTGGACAGAGCTAAAACATGCCAAAATAAGCATACAAGCTTCATGGATCGAGGCCTAAAACATGCTAGAAAGAAGGCATACAAACCTAGAGCAAGTTAAGGCAATACAAGGCATTACAAAGCATCTATGCGAGGCATGCAAGGAGTGCTAAAACCAACTTAAAACAGAGTTTAATCATGGCATAATAAGCATGAAAAACAGCCAAGACATACTCAAAACACAACCAAACATGGTGCTCCTTTGGAGGCCAAAACTTGCCCTTTTCAAGGACATCAAGGAGAGGGGGTGGCCCTCTCCTTTTGGAGACTTCAAGGCACCATCTCCACCACTGAAATCCCTCAAGATTTCAGTGGGGGGAGGCCCAAGTACCAAAGTCTCGGAGCTCTCACAAAATGGCCTAAAAATGGCCCTTTTCAAGGCCTAAGGGTGGTCAAACCTACCCAAAGTGCAAAACACTCTTGATAAACAATGAAGAGGGTTAAAAAACAGAACTTTTATGTGTTATGGACTAAGCACAAAAACAACTCTAAGCTAGGTAAAAACAAGGTGCAAAAATGGGGGAAATAAAGTAAGTTTTGTTACCTTTGAAGACCACCTTCACAAAGGTTGGAGTTGTTGGTTCCTTGAGCTCCAAACCAGTCAAGAACTTCAAGAACAAGCCCTTAGCACCTCAACTCCAAGAGGAAAGTGAAACACTAGGTGCTTGTGTGCAATAGTAAGGCACAAAACACCTAGACTAACAAGAGAGGGATAGAGATAGAATAGATATGGAATTTCTAACCTAAACCAGAGCTTCTCCCTTGTGTAAAAATGGCTAAGTCTCTCAAGAAGTTCAACCTTGAGCCAAGAGAAGAGCCTTTCTTGTATAGGCATGAAACTTACAAGTTAAGCAAGCCTAAAGGCTCATCCCTCCATACACGGAAAAAAACACCAGAAAGCTGTCTGAAAATATCTCCAAAAACAGCTGTAAAGTGGTCGGCAGGGCAAAATGGTCATTTTGCCAAAAAGAGTGCCGACCGGCACAAAATAGTGCCGACCGGCACAATATAGTGCCGGTGGCCACACCAGCCAGCCGGTGGCCTCTAGCCACAGCCGGTGGTATGTGGGGATGCCTCACAAAGCATTCCCTGCCCTCCCAAGGCACAACACAAGTGTTTGGTGCAAAACCAAACACCAAACGGTCGAGTTCGGAGGTCCTGAGGCAAGGCGCGCGTAGCCGAGAACTCCGGGAACTCCAAACGAACACAAACATGGATAATCACCGAGTGTTCCAACGGTGACGTCCAAGTCTTGAGGACGGTCAAAAATGGGGTGTCTACAGTTGCCCCTCTTTGACAGAACTCGAAAGTCATAACAATGACGGGAGTGAATGTCAAAGCCCAGAGACGACCCATTTTTGACAAGGCCGAAGACTCAGACAAACATGCAAAGCGCAAATGGTTGAACTCGCAAGCTGCCTACGTATCCCTTAGGAATCAAACCAGCGTAGTTCAAACACAGGCATACAAGCCGCAGATAAGGTATGCGCCCGTAGGCGGGGGCAAGATGCAACTGACAATGCAAAAGGCCGAGCATAACTTATGATCATGCAAAGAAAGCTGTAACGAAGCACACATGCGACAGTTATAAGCTAGCATGCACCAATCTACACTACAATGCAGAAAGGATGTAAGAGAATTATGCAATTCTCAATACGTCTCACTCGGAGGATACAATACCTGTCCGGTTCGTCTGGTTTTGCCAGCGGTAAATGAACCGTACATACAATATCGTGCCTGAAAAGAAAGCAAACTTAACAGGTACAATATTGTTAGCAACATGCATGACATATGTAATGCGAAATGATATGCAAAATATACAAAACTATGTATGAATAATGCAACTAATATGCGACGCAATTGAAACTATGCAAACTAAATGCAGAGCAATTGAATCATGATTCAATCATGAGCGGTTCGAAACCACACATATGTCAAATAGATTGATGGAAGTAACGAGTCCGTCTACCATAGAAAAGGGTGCCGCAACCTCAAACCAACATACCAACGTGGAGTAGGCGCGATACACGTGCAGAACTATGAGTGATGCAGACGGACACAAGAACAAGTATTGGGTGGAATGACATAAGTGGGGTAACGACCCGCTGAGGAAAGAACAATGATCCTAATGCCGGACGCAACAATTACACTACAATGCAATGGAAATGGATAAAATGGATATGGCACACGGGCCAAACCGAATCTCGCCTAGGAAAGGCATGTACGCATACGAACCGCGTCTAACACAGAAAATGTGCCGCAACCCTCAAACCAAGCTCGTCAAGGAATAGGCGCGTACACAAAATTGTGCTTCGACGTGAAAAGTAGGGGCACATACCAGACCAAGCTCAACCTGGAAAGGCGCAAGCCATAGATGGAAGTGATGCAGAGGATGCATGCAAACTACAATGCACTAGAAATGGATATTTACAGAAAATGCATGACATATGCACTATACTACAATGAAATGCATGACATATGCATGTGTTTTTGTTTTTGGAATGCATGACAAATGCAAAATCTAGCATGATGCATGACAATGCATGTGTTTTGTTTTTGGATTTTTTTGAAACAACATATGCAGTATTTACAAATGATGCATGATAATGCACTATGATGCAACGACTATGATCGCAGCTTTCCCTATCTTACCAACAGGGCGATATACTAGGTTGGTTCAGTATCCAGAATCGAGGCGTAAACACGCCGCCTCAACCTATGGGGCTTCCATACAGATTTCAAGCCGAGGGTACACCCCCTGGGTATTTAAACCAGACTTTAGTCTCGGAAATTCCGAACCTTTGCGTTCTAGGCGTAAGCCGTTCGAACTCTAGTTTTCACCGTCCCAGTTGGTCTTCTAGGAACTCACCGCAAACACAGGCTGGTGGCTTTACCAGACCACCGAAAGTCGTTCGGGCACGACAAACACCGAAGGAATTGCACCTTCAGAGGATTTAAGGTCTCCTAGACCAGGATGCACAGAATAATGCAATGAGATGCGCAGAATAGCGCGATGCGATGCATGCAAAATGCAATGAGATGCGCAAAACAGCGCGGTGCGTTAGACAACGCGAGTGCACAAGACAGTGCGATATGATGCATGCCAAATGCGATGGGGGTGCACCTCAATGCACCGAAGGTCTTGCACCTCCCGAGGATTTAAGGTCTCCTAGACCGCGCGTGTTTAAGGTCCCGCCGGACCCGTGCGTGTTTTTGGTCCCGCCGGACCCTGGTCATAAGATGAGATGCTCATGAGGCACGCATACCTCTTTGATGGAAAATGAAGTGCAAAACAGGCATACGTGCCTCGAGTGCAATGAAATGCGAAATGAGGCACGCGTACCTCATTTGATGGAAAATGAAGTGCAAAACGAGGCATACGTGCCTCGAGTGCAATGAAATGCGAAATGAGGCACGCGTACCTCATTTGATGGAAAATGAAGTGCAAAACGAGGCATACGTGCCTCGAGGTGCAATGAAATGCAAAATGAGGCACGCGTACCTCATTTGATGGAAAATGAAGTGCAAAACGAGGCATACGTGCCTCGAGGTGCAATGAAATGCAAAATGAGGCACGCGTACCTCATTTGATGGAAAATGAAGTGCAAAACGAGGCATACGTGCCTCGAGATGCAATGAAATGCGAAATGAGGCACGCGTACCTCATTGGATGGAAAATGAAGTGCAAAACGAGGCATACGTGCCTCGAGATGCAATGAAATGCGAAATGAGGCACGCGTACCTCATTTGATGGAAAATGAAGTGCAAAACGAGGCATACGTGCCTCGAGATGCAATGAAATGCAAAATGAGGCACGCGTACCTCAAGAAGTGCAAAACAGTGCAAGTCCCAAGGGACGCGCGAAACGGCACGACGCGACGCCCCGGACAATGCGATGGATGCATGCGACGCACGCAGGGCAACTTTCGAATCTTGTAGAAGACAAAAGGATACAAAAGGATACAATCTTTGCTTGAATTTGAGTGCCACGCACAGAAGACACGGTCCGAGGTCAAAACGGAGGCCGGTTGAGCGTCGGGGATGCACTTTCTTGTACTTTCTTGAGCTATGAAGACCCAAAACCCCTCATCTAGCCTAAACAATGCCTTGGGAACACCACCGGCTGGGTAGGGAGGTCACCGGCTGCCACCGGCTGCCTAAACTTCTCCACCGGCGCAATAATGTGCCGACCGGCACAAAATAGTGCCGACCGGCCAAAAATTGCTGAATCGGGGCAGTTTTGACATTTTGCCTCGGGTTTTATAAAATAGGGCTTGAAACCCTATTCTCTTCACTTCTATACCGCCGAAAACTCTTGCCCTTTCTTCTAGAACATTTTCGACCTTCGATCCTCGCTCTTTCTCGAGTTTTAGACTTGATTTCATCGTCGGATTCGCGAATACCTTCGCGTTTCGGACATTTTCCACCGATGAAATTCCATTTCGGAGCGTCCTTTGCTATTTCCACCTTTTCGGGACTCGTTCCCCTCGATTTTCTCTACATTTCGTGTATTTTCATCTTCCGGCTTTTCCGGCCATTTTCGCCCCTCGGGTTGACTTTTCCAGTTAACTTTTCACATTCCGGCTTTTCGGCCATTTTCTGACCACCATTACTATGGCAGACGATGTTCCACATGTCGGGACTCCCCCGGATCTCGAGATGGATCCCGGGGTTGAGCTCCTTCCGCTGAGTGAGCGCCCGTTCGATCCGGCGACCTATCGCCCGGCTATTCACATTCTACCACCCGATGGACTTCGCCACTTCCGCGGTTTCGACCGAGCGCTGGACCTGGAGCTCCTCTTGCGCGAGCCGACCTCACCTGTCCTTCGGCGCTGTCGAGGTAACACTCTTCTCTGTTTTACTTTCTGCAATGTAGAACTGTTAACTGTCAAAGTTGTTTCCTTTCTTTAACTGCTTGCTTCTGATACACCGTTCACTGTAGTTAATCGCAATCACGCTTACAACTGATATCTGTTTAGGACAGACACATGCACACACACTGCACTAGTCTCAATCACCCAAACCCACGGCACACACCGTACTTCATTGCAAACTTACCGACACCCGGCACTTATCCGAATCTGAAAACATGTTGTATGCTGTATTTAAACTGAACCACACACAACATGCTGACGCATCATACGTTGTAGTTCACCCACTGGCACACTATAACCCGACATCTGCTCGGATTCTGAAAAATGTACGCACATGCACTATATATCTGTATGCTGACCCTCGCAAGCATACTGACACATCACAAGCCGTAGTCCACCGTAGTACACTGGAACCTGATATCTGCTTGTTTCTGAAAAATGTGCACACGCGCTAGATTGTATCGACTTTCACATGTTTCCTCAGAACTGCACATCTCATATTGCTTTGCAACTATCTGCTTGAAAACAGGGAGATTCCCATGCCGTCCGCGGGTATGGGAACGTCACGGCTCGAGATTGGTATGGTGAGCTTCCTGAGGCGGTTCGACGCATCGTGGACCAGGCGGGCTTTGGTACCTTCTGCAGGGACTCTCCCAGCTCACGGCATGCAGACCCCTTCTTGCCGCTCTGGCGGAGAGGTGGTGGGACACCACCGATTCGTTTCATCTTTCTGCGGCTGGGGACATGACGATGACCCCTTACGATTTCTCGGTGCTCACTGGCATCGGGGTAGGGGGTGATCCGATCCCCTTTGATATAGACATGGATGAGTGGACCGCAGCCCAGGTCTACTTACTTGCGCGGCTCCGCCTCTGGCGTCCCGGCTTCGTCCGTATTCTTGGTTCGAGGTGCAGTTTCGGGTCCAGTCCGCCCTCATTAATGCAGCCCCGATGACCCCAGAGGCCGTAGAGAGGTATGCACGCGGTTTTTCTGATGTTCCTGTTCGGACGACCCTCTTTGCCGATCGGGCGAATACAGTGCCCCTCTGCCTTCTCAGCGCATTGGTGGACGTCAGAGATATCTTGCGTTTCGACTGTGGCGCGGCTCTGGCCACCCTGTACGGCTATATGAGCTCAGTTTCCCGCGGCAGCGACAGTTGCTCGGGGGCTACTGGCGGGCTTGGAGGTATGTCTTCTCCTCTGCTTTACATTTCTGTTCTGTACTTTCTGTACTCTGCATACTGCACACACTGTAAGGCTGTCCCACACGGACTGTATACTGTACACACGGCACACACATACTCTGCTATTTCTGTCTTTCATTTCTGTATTCTGCTTCATCTGATAAATGCACTGGTATTTATCTTGCAGTTGTGGGTTTACGCCTACTTTCCTAGGCTCGCTCCTACACCCGATGCAGAGACCCCTCTGGTTGTCCCTTTTTCACGCCGCTTGACGCGGAGGTGCGTCCGGAAGGCCGCGGAGACATTCAGCTTCTTCCGCCGCTATTTCGATACCATCACCCCCGCGGAGGTATGTTTACTTGTAGTTCATTTAAACTTCACTTTTCCACTGTATATTGCAATACCAGTAGGTAACAAACTGTACTTCGATTTTAGATCACCTGGCGGCCATGGGCTCCTTTGCCAGCGATGATACGAGATCGGTTTGCCGGTGCCGTTGAGACCTCAGATTATCGGATTCTCTCGAGGGCCCGGTCTGTCGGCTTGGTACCTGGCGCGAGCGTTTCTTGCGTCAGACCCTAGGCTTACCCGAGCAGATTGTCCCGGTGCATCCTCCTGAGCCATGCTGGATACTGAGAGGTTCACCGCCGAGCAGATGGCGGACTACACCCTTGGTTGGGCGCGG
>JAPPVO010000045.1:0-31954 GCA_030407325.1 Camellia japonica
GCAACCCACCTGGTGCGATTGGTGATTCAACCGGGATTGAAGCCATGCAGCAAAAGAAGACATGAAGTTCATAATTGATTTTCCAAAAAGCTTTGGACTTTGAGATAGAGATAAGAAATGGGTTGGTCTTTCATTGTTTTATACGGGTTTTCTGATACTTTTTTTCCTCCATTGTTGGCCTTCTTTTTGTCTCCATTGTTGGCCTTCTTTTTCTCTTCATTTGTTTATGACATTGTTTTTCTCTCCATTATCGGTGCAAATTGTTTTCTATTCCATCAAAGGAGGTGATAGGAAAGACAAATAAATAAAGTGAAAGAAAAAATGAGTGAAGGTAATAGCTGGGGTGGGAACAACTGGGGTGAGTTGACTCGTTGCAGCTGTGGATTAAAAGTGAAGATCAGAACTTCGTGGACTCATGCTAATCCTACTAGGAGGTTTTTGGATTGTCCAAATTATATATGGAGTATGTTTATACAATTTTTTAGTAAAGTCAGTTAGCAATTTTTCAGTATTTATAGGACATTGAGAATAAAATAATATCTTCAATTTGAAGAAGATAACAATTGTATGGAAAAATGACATGAACACTTGCTCAATTTTGTTTATGTTTGCTTGCATTTATAGAAAAATGGGGCTTGTGGTTTCTTTTCCTGATACGATCCATCAACATGTGCTCATGGTAGACAAGTTTTGCCGAAGTTGCTAGATAAGGTTGTAGCCCTAGAAGAATTTGTCAATGTGGTTGCACGATTAGGGGATGCTATGCAATGTTATCGTGCACGACAGAAGTGGCTTGTCATTGATTTGATTGCTACATTGCTTATGAATGGACTGTTTCTACTCCAAAATAGTTGAAGGAAAACTTGTGTTTAGGCTTGCTATGTAATTGATAATATGTGTTTTGGCTTGGTACATTACTTCCACAATGTGTTTTGTAATTGCAATGCTTTTGTTGAACAATGGCAATGTCAATTGTGTTTGCAATGAAATAGTGAAATGGTTTGTTTTCAATTGTAATCTGTTTGCAATGTGTTTGGTTTACTTCATTCAATGGTTGTGTTGAACTTAGAATACTTTTGATGAAAAATGATGCCATGCAAAACAACCACTTCTTCATTTATTTGTAAATGTAAATAAAATTGAAGCAAAAACATGGTTTGACATAAGCATAACAACCTTTGAACCATAAGAACCTGTTTTTTGGCCACATGAAGTCACAACATAATTGAAGCTAAACAACCATTTGCACAACAACCATTGAAGCATAATAACCATTCAAGGATAACAACAAACCAAGCATAAGAACTTGTTATTTTCCCACATGAACTTAGAACATAATTGAAGCCAAGCAAACATTGGGGTTTGAACCATTCAACCGTTGAAGCATAATAACCTTACAAGCACTGTTCAAGGTTTCATACATTACAAATGGTTGCATAACCCATAAACCCTATTTCAATTACAAAAGTGGTGAGTAAGGTAAGATAAACCATGAAGATTACAAAAACCCTATTTTAATTACAAAAGTGTTCAAAAGGTAAGATAAACCCCATGAATATTGCAAAAACCCTATTTTAACTACAAAAGTGTTCAAAAGCGTTCAAAACCACTTGTTAACACTAGACTGGTTGCTCATTGCTTGCTTCTTACCTATGGTTGTTGTTGCTAATCTTGTCTTCTTCCTCGGTTGCCCATCAGTTGATTCTCCAACACCACTTGCTGCTGCAGGCCTCTTTCTAGATTGGCTACCATCAGATTGTGCTTGGCTGCTCCCCTCTTCTCCTACTAATGCAGCTGTCCTAAACCCCATGAATGTCAAAAGAAGTTTGTTATTAGTAACATGTATTATTTATTAGCAACTAAATGTTTATTTACTTTCAGTTAATGGAATACTTACACTACAATTGGATTTCCCAGAAGGTCCACTTTTCTTTCCTTTCACAGAACCCTTGCAAGTCCTTTGATTGTGACCATAACAACTACATTTAGAGTATTTTAGGGTAGACTGTCTCCTCTGTAACTTGTATGGGTTCTGAGGTTCATCTGGGTCCCTAACTCTCTGTCTTGAAGGCCTACTAGTTGGTCTTTTAAGCTTTGGGGGTAAAAGATGGTCACACCCTGTTTCAGGCCACATATATCTGCACCATTCAATGGATTAATCAATTACTCATAAGTCCTCAAAAAAGTTTCATTCTTGAAATATGCATGAACATAATCTTTAACCCTTTCCTTCTGAAAAAATATAGTAGCTACACCATGGGGACAAGGGATTCTAGTGAGGTCCCACTTGAAGCATGTGCATGTTTTATTCTCTAAGTTCACTACATACCTATCCCCTCCATATCTTACTTCAAACTCAGCACCTCCTGACCATGTAGGTATCCATACTCTGGACTTCAACTTCCTCTTTTCAACTTTACATTGTGTCTTTTCACAAATGGGCCCTTTATACTTCAGCATGCTGTCCCTATATTCATATATCCTCACATCAAAGCCCTACTAATCATCTCCATTATGGTAAGGATGTGTTTGTCCCTAGCTTCTAGTACCCATGAGTTACAACATTCAGAGATGTTGTTCAGAAGCCTATTGGATTTGGTTCTTGGACTAAATCCATGCCTAGACCATTGGACTAGGTTCACTCTCATCATCCAGTCATATGTCTTACTATCTATCCCCTATAGCTTAGTTATGTGCCTTTCTCATTCAATCCTTGTGTATGCTTTTGTTGTCTTCCAAACACAATCCTTCAACTCTTTCCCTTTGAACAATTACTTAAAGTTTGCATACAAATGTCTGAAACAAAACCTGTGATTGGTTTCAGGGCATACCAATCTCAAGCATGGAATAAGTCCCTATAACAAAACAAATATCATAGCCAAACAATTAAATGACAACATTATTCTAGGAATGACATAATGATAAGATTATTTCAAAACATAAGGAATAAATAAAAAATATTTACCTTCTGTTGATCAGTCATAAATGTCCATCCATGTTCTTCAATTGGGCCAATATCTTGTAACAAATTTTGCAAAAACCAAGTCCATCTCTCTTTACACTCTGTCTCAGCTACATCATAAGCTATTGGATACATTTGATTGTTTTCATCCCATCCAACAGTTGCAAATAACTGCCCTTGGCAAGGTCCTTTCAAAAAACAAGCATCCAACCCAATTAATGGTCTAATACCAGATAGAAACCCGCTCTTAATTCCACCAAGGCATACATACATTCTCTGAAACCTAGGTTTAACTTCCAATTGAGGCCTCCACACATTTATGTCAGCATTAGTACCCTCATTAGTTCTTCTCAATTCAGCTGCATAATCCCATAGCCTACTATATTGTTCAGCATTGGTTCCCTCAATCTTCTGAATTGTTGCCTTTTTAGCTCTATAAGCTTTCATTGTTGACACACTTACAACAAAATCCTCTTTGATAGTTTCCTAAAACTCATTTAGTTTCAATGTTAGGATGCCCTAAATTTGTGGACATACTTCTCTGCTAACCAAGAACTAGTAGTTTGTCTATTCTTGTAAGTTCTAGAGCTAGAGTGTTTAGGTTGATATGTTTTTATCTACAAAGTGTTCTCTCCAGTCATCTTGGATACATACAGTCTCCATTTATTCCCAGCACTATAATTCACTTGAACCTTCCATTTTTCACTTTTAGTAAACTTCACATCATACCCTCCTTTTACGGCATATTCCTTGATAGCATCTTTGAACTCATTTGCATTACTAAACAACATTCCTAGTTTGAACTCAATGTTCTGCGTATCAGCCTTAGGCCTAAATTCAAGGTACTTAGACCTGTTGTTATTATCCTCATCATCAGAGTCTGTAGGGGTAACCAGTTCTTCCTTAGATGAATCTTCATCATTCACTTCACACTCATGATAATCTTTAAGCCCTTCTTCATTGATATCTCTCTCAACATTACTATCAAACATAATGTCAACAAGATCAGGATCATCATCACCACTACTATCTGAGAAATCCCTGTCTGATGGGTCATCATTGTCATCACTATTACTGTTTGAGTCCTCTTCACACTGAACATTGTTATAATTTCTATCATTTTCCACATCCTTGACAGGCACATCAGTAAGAAATAACATAGGATGAGCAATCTCTACATTATGTGGCTTATGATGCTCGATAAACAGCTTTAAGGTATTTGTATTTCCAAATAGGAAAACATTTCTATAATGTCATGATCATTAGCCAACACTCTTAACTTTAAGACCAAATCTTTCTTGGGAATCCTATAAAAAATATGCTTGTAATAAAAGACACCAAACTCCTTCAACATGCACCTAATCTCTGGGACAGATAATTTATCAACATCAACTACATCAAATACATCTGCATTACCCCCAACATAACTCATTTCATCATTCTCAATAAAATATTCACTGTGATGTATAAAAACTTTAACAAAAGTAGCCATTACTGTATCCATAAATAAACAAAACAATAACAATAACTATGGGTCCACTTGCAAAACAAAGCATATTAAAAATAAATATAATTAAAAAAAAAAAAAAAACCCCTCATATAAAGCAACTTAGCCCACATATCTCCATCTATGGAGACAAAATATGACAAAAAGGCAAACACACAAGGTCATAAAAAAAAATAATGGAGACCTTGGGACCATAATGTGTTCAGTGATACAGAGGCATACATACATTTGGAGACAAAAGAAATGTCACAAAGCAATAAACAAGAAGTGTGCACTGACAATGGAGAGAAAAACAATGTCATAAACAAATGAAGAGAAAAATAAGGCCAACAATGGAGACAAAAAGAAGGTCAACAATGGAGAAAAAAATCAGAAAACCCGTATAAAAAAAAACAAAAACCAACCCATTTCTTACCTCTATCTCAAAGTCCAAAGCTTTTTTGAAAATCAACTATGAACTTCGTGTCTTCCTTCGTTGCGTGGCTTCAATTGCGGGTTGAATCACCAATCACACCAGATGGGCTGCATGGATGATGCCTTAAATCGCAATGGGGGGTGTCTTTTTCCATAAATCGCGAAGATTAGGGCATTGTTGTACAATTTTGGCTCCCAAATCATTCTTCCGTTAACTAATAGAGACGGAGATGAACGAGGGGATCAGATTGAAACACGAGTGGAATGATGGGGTATAAATTGTCGAAATTGAAAACCTAGGGTTTAAATTGAAAAAGCACTAAACCCTGGGGTTTTTTTTAATTAACCCTAAATATTTTATTAATCGAAGAAAATAAATAAATAAAGTAAGTAATAACTACATTTTGCATGCCCTCCATTTAAGGATTGTTCTTTTTTCCGTTTGTTTAATGCATATATCCTTCGAAATTGAGCTATATGTAATTATGATTAGGGGTGGGTGTGGTTCGGTTGCGGCCATGGAACCTTCAATCCGCCATCCGTTTGCCGGATTGACAGATTGGAGAAAATCAATCCATATCTGCCTGCGGATGCGAATTGGCGGATTGACGAATGGATATGAATCGGTTTGGCAGTTTAAAATTTTACAAATTTTCAACATAATTCAATTTTGCACTTCCTTAAAAAAGGGAAAAAAAATGTGCACTTCCTTTCTCAACATTGTGCATGCACTATCAAATATATTATAACAAACATTGTGCATCCAAACAATAGTATTACAACAAACAACCTGGGTAGTGGACAATGGGGAAGTATAAGACACAAGTAGTAATAAATGTCTTATCCTCAACACTGTCCATTCATTTCCATTGATTTTAGCACAAATTTTCAACATTGTCCACTGATAGGACATTTATACATATAAATATACATACTGATTGTGAGAGTAAAGACAGAGAGGATAAGGATAGGATTTTAGCACAAATTTTCAAATACATTTTTACATTTTCAAATACAGTGTGCAAGATCCAAAATTGAAGAACAAGAAAATACATTTTTACAAATATATGAATTCGAGGGAAAAACCGTCCACCATATGTATTGAGAGCACAATAACAAGCAAAAGTGAAGATTAAAGACTTGGTCATCTTTAAAAAATCTCTGAGAAATTTAAGTCATTGACAATCAATGCAAGAACAAAGTACAAAGGAAATGTATATGTATATATAAACAAAAACAAAACTAATTAAGTAGATTAAAACAGCAAGATGTAAAAATCAAAACTTATAAACATGTAGGAGTGTAAAAATTGCCCGTGGGCGACTGAAAACCCGCCAGCGACCTGGGATGGGCCAGACCCATTTAGGTTCGTTTGGGCCAAAGCCCAGCCCGACCCCCTGGGCCCTCTTAAGGCTCACTCAAGGCTTGGCCCACCCAAGGCCCGGTATCTTTTTAGTGGAAATAATAAAATTTTGGTAGAAAAAATTTAAAAAAACAAAAAAATATGGTCAAGCCCGAATACCCCAGGGCCTAATATTTTTGGCCCGTTGGCTGGCCCGAATTTTGACGGGAGCCCGCGAGGCCTGACATGAGTTGGGTCGAGCCAGATTTACACCCCTATAAACATGTCTTTGAATTCAAGGCATCTCTAACGAAAGATTTAACCAATGGCTAACATGAAATGTATTCAACAAGTCAATCATCAAAAGTAGAGAGAGAGAGAGAGAGAGAAAGAGAGTTGAGAGAGAGAGTTATCGAAGAACTAGGGCTAGGGGTGCAACTTGGACGGGCTCAACCCGAGCAACTCGAACCCAGCTTGAATTTTTTTAGGACTTGGACAAGATATTTTCAAATTCAGTACAGGCTTGGGTAAAAATTCAGCAGCCCGAATTAAATTTGAACGAGTTTAGGCAAAGATGTCAAACAACCTGAGCAACCTGAAGCCCGAATTACACATATATAGATATATTAAAAAAATTAAATATACATATAAATTATTAGTCATTACATTGTATTAAAGTAATTTAGATTATTTAAATTATATTGAATATATATTATATATACAAATAACATAAAATCATACTTTTTTTTTAAATTATTTTCACTCATAAATTGTAAGGACTACTATAGCGGTATCTCTCTTATATTATATAAATTATTTGTTTCGATGGTATTAATCATTTTTTATATTAAAAAAATGTAAATAGAGTCAAATTTTAATAATTTAATAAAGCAACTGCAAAAAAAAAAATCATTTACAATTCGGGCAAATCGAGTTTAATTGAGGTCGGGCTTGGACAGGCAACCTCGGGTTACAATTTGGGCCTGGACAGGTCTCAGCACAACTTGGGTTAGGTTTGGACAACCTCCCAATCCGTCCGAGTTGCACCCCTAACTAGGGCTACAAACCTGAAATGAAAAAAATGGGGGCAAGACAGGGAGAAATGAGTGTGGGCGGGTGTAGACGTCCCCGAACGCTCCGGGAGGGTTAAGTCCCGTTCCGTTCATATTGGGGTCACTACAGTTCAAGGACTCAAATGTCACGGTTCTTAATCTTGAACCAAAGAGTCCAAATCCGGCAAATCGATTTTGAAAATAGATTTTTTGAAAAGAAGTGCCAAACATGGACTACTTTGCCAGATACAGAGTCGCCACCTAAATGTTTTTTTAATGGGAAATTTAGGAAACCCTGACTCGGTGCCAAAGGCCACGTGTCCGTCATCACCAAAGTTGCCTCGGCTCGGGAACTTGGGTATGATTGGGGAAGGTCACTTCGTGAGCACCCCCGTTCGCCCGGTCAAAGACCGGCCTCTACTAACCATGATATCTGATTTTGAAAACATTGTATGTTCTTATTCCGGTTATTAGCCTATGTTACTATGTGATGCGCACAGCAGACAAGTATAGACTGAGTCGCCTGAATTGGAACAAAACATTTTATGTTTGTTTATGAAAGATGGTTTGCTACCCGCAGGTAGGCTTAAAATGCAGATTTTGCCACCCTCAGGTGGACTTAAAAAGATGGTTTTGCCACTATCTAGTGGGCTTTAAAACAAACATTTGATGAATTGTTCCAATCCAAATAACCCAACCTCCACCCACAGGCATTCAAGGCAGTTATATCACATAAGCAGTTAGCATCATGGTAAGCATGCTATTCATGGCAACACTCACACGCATGCAAGGGTACTAAAGCATAAAAACTCACCGAGTACTCCAAACCAAAACAGAAACTCATTAGAAATCCATGCATGATCCTAGATACACAGAATTGCCTAATGCAACACATGCAAAAATGCAAACTATAGCAGGCTCGGCTATTCTAAACATGGCATGTGGAATGCTACAACTAACACGTATTCAATTTGGAATTGAAATACAAATGCAGTTTGTATGATGCGCCGAGCCCGGTGCGTGCAAAACAGATGAATGATGCAAACATGCTGTCATACTGTCTGCTAATTGAAATATGCCCTAATCTAACCATCATAAGTAGGTAAATAAAAGGGAAGGAAGACGTGGGGTTGGAAGACATACATCACACTCACCCACACTTATTACAATTATGCCCTCGCGCAGAGGGTCCAAATAAATATACAGTCCCGAATGAAATAATAGTACAGTCCAAATAATACAGTCCAAATAATGTACAAATTCCTAATTAATTTACAAATTAACTAAGAAAATAATAAAACTGGCATGCAAGCCAGGGACTGCCTTGATTCTGCTCCGGATGATGGAATGATGCATGTTTGGGCTGCTTTGCGCGGAAATCCACTGGAATGCCCCAATTAGCCTCTGTTTTGCAATGATTCTTGAAAAGCGCGCCAAGCCTCGGAAGACCGCTGATTCTTGATATGCTGCAACAGAGAGCAGGAAAGGGGCATAGCAATGTATTTTCACAAATGTATGCATGTCTCGATCCTCGTACCACCAATCACGCATCTCGATGCATGATGGCCGAGGAGCCGAATTGCACAACTCAATATAGAATGAATGCATATGAACACTACAACAAAACCTAACTCCATCATGGATAATCCGGAGTGTTGGTGACTTGGGAATTGAGACACGTTCCGTCACTCGGAGTACGGAACGTACCTCGTTTCCCGTGCCCGG
Organism: Camellia japonica; assembly: GCA_030407325.1. Lineage (NCBI taxonomy): Eukaryota > Viridiplantae > Streptophyta > Magnoliopsida > Ericales > Theaceae > Camellia > Camellia japonica. Next base: position 9,003 of record JAPPVO010000045.1, read on the forward strand.
GCTAACTCCTATCCCGAACACGATGCAATATGCATGATATGCGTGAAATGCAACTAAGATACAATCCTAACATACGCAATGTTATGGAATGGCATACACGCTACACGAGGTGATACACAACCGAGCATACACAATGCTATGGATGAAATGGCATACGCAATGCAATATGGGCTTACACCAACATGAGAGAGCCTCAGCCACACTCACATAGGAGGCCATCAAATGAAAACAAGATACCTCGAAGTGCGTGCCCACGGGCACGCAAACCGAGAACGGACCCTCGGGCACCGAAATGCCACTCTAATGAGACATAGCAAAGACATGGAATATGATATGCAAACATGCAAAAATCAGTGGCAAAATGAGGGGCAAAACAGCCCCGAAATGAGGCGAAATAATACCCGATGTATGAAATGATCCCGAAACACGGATTTCAATGCATAAAATGGCCTACAGCTATACCATACATGCATAATTGATACATGACATGAAAAGACAGAAGCAAGGCAGCCCCAAAACTCACATTTTTACAGTACAAAACAAGGCCAAACAGCAATCACAAGTAGGGCTAAGATGGCATACAAAAATGGCTCCGCAAGGGAGGCCATGAAGCAAGTGGTAGATGCAAAGCCCAAATGGAAAAATACCCTTCTACAAAACTAAAGAGGGGATAAAAATATGAACATTTACAGTAGATGACAAGCCTCAAGTCAGTATGAAAACATGCTCAAAATGCAATGCAAGATTAAGGCCACAAGAGGGTATAACATGAAGTACCCCAAACATTCATCAAACAAGCAAGGAACCTTAATGAGACATGCCAAGAAGGTCAAAATATGACCATTTTCAGTTCTGATCATGGCCGAAAACAGAAGCTAGATAAGCCTAAAAAAGCATGCAAAAATGAGGGGCAAAGAGGGGTATAATGGTAAGCACAACATGGAGGCCCCCAACAGTGATGATCCCTTCTACAATGTTGTAGAGGGATCCAAAATAAGCCTACTCACAGTTCATGATACACTCCAAAACAATTTACATATAGGCCAAACAAATCATGCAAATTTACGGTAAATAGGAGGGATTATGAAGTAAGTGAAAGATAGGGGGCCCAAAAAGGGTTGAGCCCTTCTTCAATGTTGAATAGGGGCTCAAAATAGGCCCACCTACAGTTTATATTATGCTCGAAAACAGATCACACATAGGCTAGAAATTTCATGCAAAAATGTGACATACCAAGGGGTATTGAAGCAAGTACCAAATGGAGGGCTCAAACAGGGTTGAGCCCTTGAACAAACATGAAGAATGGCTCAAAAAAGGCCTAGTTTCAGTTAGGGTCGGAGTCCAAAACAGTAAGCAAATAGGCTAGAAAAATGATACAAAAATTGAGCTCAAAAGGGGAAATGAGTGCTTACCCTTGTAGACCAAAACCTTGGCTGCTTCTAGGACTGAAAATGGTGCCTCCTAGCTTCTGGAAAGCCCCTCAAGATGCTGGAAATGGAGTAGTGGTGGTGGTGCTTGGTGGTGATGAAGAAATGGGGTTGGAACTTGGTTGTTTTTGAGCTTGGAAGTAGAGAGGGAGAGAGATGTGTATACAAGACTCTCCAACAATTTTTTCTAACCCTAAAAACAGACCTGAGGTGGTGTATATGTAGGCAAAATTGGTGGAAAAATGGAGGGAAAAAAAAAGGGGGGAAAACTAGTCAAGTTTCCCCCCAAAATAGCCAAACCCTCGGACATTGATGAAGTGCAAAACAAAATTCACTTCTAGGACACACTTGGGGAGGGGGGAATGGCCGGCTAGTTTAAAGGGGCAAAAAGGTCATTTCACCAAATAGGTGGCCGGCCGGCTAGGTTTTCTGGCCGGCCAGCTACTTTTAGGGCAAAAAAAATGGGCTGCCGGAAAGAAATGTGGCCGGTGGGTGATTGGGAAGTCCAATGATGGCCATTCAAGTGTCCAAATTGAAGCCCCGGAAGTTAGCTTTCCAATGGCCCAAACCTTGCATCAAAATTCCTCCTGTGGAAAAAGTTATTCTAATTTCCGTGAAGCCGCGCAGATTTCGGTCCAACCGGAGTGATGCCCTACTTCAATCAACCATATCTCCTCCGTCCGGAATTGAATTTAGGAGATTCTTGATTGCAAAATGAAGCCCCGGGAGTAAGCTTTCCAATGGTGGTAGCCTCATAGCTTGATGCCAAGTATCCAAATGAATAGGCCCGATTCGGTGAGGGCTGCTCGACTCTCTCTTGACGGTTCATGCCCATTTTCTCCCCCAACTGGATTTCTTCCCTCTTCTCCTCTTTTCTTCAACTCCAAACCCCTAAGTAAGGTGTTTTGAAAGATTTTTCAAAGATTTCATCTCTCTTTCATTCGTTTCCACTTTGTCCTTGCTCGGTTTACCGAAAAGCGCGACGTTTAACAAAATGAGAGCATTGGAACATCACAGAAACTTTATTTTCAAAATGTTTTGAAAGAGAGGGTTTTAAGTTTAAAATCTTTTGATCGAGATTGTTTTGGTCCAGAACAGGGGTATGAAGTTGAGATTTGACTCTCTTTGCCGAAGAAATTGCACCTTCCTCCTGCACAACTTTCTCCACCATGTACACCATCAGTCGCGTCCAAGTCTTATGGACGGTCAAAAATGGGGTGTCTACAGCGGGCGGATTGGGCAAGTCAATGAAATTGGCAATTTACCCGTGACCTGATCCGTAACCGCGAAAATGATATTTCTGGGCCCGTATCCGCCCGCCACGTGTCACGCATCCACCCAAAACAAGTCAGGTCGAGCGGGGTGTGGCATGTCGGCACATCCGCTGCACACCCCTAATTATGATATATGAGATGCTATCAGAAGTAATGGGACTAAGTCCTTATTTGGGAATAGGCAAAATAGTCAAAAAGTCAATACAAAAGTCAACTTATTTTTTCTATTTTTAAACATATTTTAATAAAAATACCAAAAATAATCACTAAAAAATACTTTCTTAAACACCCCAAGTAATCTTACTAACATGACTTGCTCTGGTCTAGATAGAAAGCGTTATGTTTAACATTCTTGAATTTCATACATTATCAAATTGTTTACATGGAAAGAGTGAGATGAAAGGATAGATCACGAATTGAGCACTACAAAAGATTCAATGTAATTGTTTACTTCGACGTCAAAAGAGTAAGAAATAACATTTTGATTTCATGGGATAGAAAAGTACTTAACATCAAAATAGCTATAACAAACCACGCTTTTAGAATTTTTATCCTTTTCTTCCCTTACTTTCTTGAGAATCAAACAATTAAGTGATTAAGGACTCGCATCCACATGGATGAGTCATCTTCATTGTCATCCTTGTCCTTAGCATAACAATAATAATTAGGGGAAATTACATTAACTTCCTCTCTGGGTTGGTTTGGTAATACATTATTTTATTAACTTTTTTATTTTTAGCTAAAATACGAGATTAAAAAAAATAATATGTTTGGGATGTATTATTGATGTTTTTTGAAAAAATGTGCCAAAAAAAGTAGAGAGGAAAGAATCTTTGACTTTTTTGTAAAATTCTTTAACTTTTTGACATTTTTAGTCACTATTAAATTTTTTAACTATTATATTAAGTTCCGAAACATGCCTGGACATTTGAAGAAAATATAATAAGTTCTATAATATAATAAGTTGACTCAAATTGACAATTTTGATAATCAAAATGACAAAATTAAAATTTAAAAAACTAAAATGACAAAGAACGCATACTTTGAGAACTAAAACTGTCTTTTATCTATATTTCCATTATCAATATAGTCGAACATTTAGGATTGTGCAAAATACCGCCCAATTCGCTAAAATCATATTGATCCGCATCAATCTGCACTAGTATATCTGCTAACTGCGGTTTAAACTTTAAAATTTATAAATCGCCTTCGAAACCACTCCGCTATTATGGTTAATACATATATATATATATATATATATATTAACCTATAATGAAATATCAAAATAAAAATGAGTGTCAAAGAGATTTAATATGTGAAATTTATTATAAATTAGTAGTTATATATATGAAAAATATTATGTAAAATTAGTTTGTGTTATATATATATATATAAAATATTATGCAAATTAGTATTGTATATCATGCGAAGGATTGATAATTTGTTAGAATATTTTTCAATCCACCAATCTATCCAAAACCGCTCAAGCTGCAATTTGTCAATCCGCCAAGCCGCTATTCGGTTTATAATTTTATTCTCAAACTGTCCGAACCACACCACACACACCCCAACGAATGTTAGACCTAAGACCAAATTGACTTAAATTGACAATTTTCAGGACCAAAATGGCAAAATTAAAATTTAAAGGGCTAAAATGATAAACAACGCATAGTTTGAGGTAGGGGTGCAACTCGGGCGGGTTCGGTCGAGTTGGGAGGTTGTCCATGCCCAGCCCAAGTTGTGCTAAGACTTGCCCAAGCCCGCCCAAGCCCGAATTGTAACCCGAGGTTGTCTGCCCAAGCCCGACCCGAGCTAAACCTGAGTTGCCCGAGTTGCCCGAATTGCCCGAATTGTAAATGAATTTCAGTTTTTTTTTTTTTTATTATAGAAAATCATTAATACCATCAAAACAAATAATTTATATAATGTAAGAGAGATGCCACTCTAGTAGTCCTTACAATTTAAGAGTGAAAATAAAAAGAAAAAAGTAAGATTTTATGTTATTTGTATATATAATATATATTCAATATGATTTAATAATATAAATTACTTTAATATCATGTAATGGCTAATAATTTATATTTATATTTAATATTTTTATATATCTATATATTTATAATTCGGGCTTTGGATTGCTCGGGTTGTTTGACATCTTTGCCCAGGCCCGCCCAGATTTAATTCGGGCTTCTGAATTTTTGCCCAAGCCCGTACCGAATTTGAAAATATTTTGTCCAAGCCCTAAAAAAATTCGGGCTGGGCTCGGGTTGCTCGAGTTAAGCCCGCCCAAGTTGCACCCCTAGTTTGAGGGAGGCTCTATTTACACACCACTTTTTCTCTCAAAGCAAACCATTAAAGGACAAGTTATGATATACACCATTTGTATAATTACCATAAAAGACAATAATGAATATAATACCGATCAAAAATCGCAAATGTTACTTACGTATCTTATCTGTCAAGAATCCAAAAATCTTAAAATAAAAACCAAAAATCCTTAAAGAAATAACCAAAAATATACCTATTATTGAAGATTTTGATTGCATTCAATGATAGATTTATCTGGCAATACTGGTTCAGAACAATGGAGCAAGAAAAAGGTTATTTTTTCTTTTCTTTTTTTTCGTTTTCGTGTACTTGCTGAGTGGTTAACCGTTTGTATTAGTTCGGTTATCCATAGTCGAATAATATATCCATGTTCGACTACCTACAACCGAACAAATTGTGTATGTTCAGTTTTATAGTGTCGAACATTATCAAATTATTCGGTTTGTAAATATGGAACAAAAACCAATTGTTCGGTTATAAAATGTCGAACAATTCCATTTTGTTCGACTCTGTACTGCCGAACACTCATAACAATTTTTTTTTTTTTTTTTTACTTTTTTCCAGAACTGTGCACCCATGGAATGAGAACTCACCTACTGTATCTCCAATGTGCAATTGTTTCCAGTGTTGAGCACACCATCGACGACGTCTTTAATGAGAAAAGAAAGTGTATTCCTTCACCGGTTTAAATAGAGAATGGAGGGGGAGATTGAAATATCGTGGGCGGGTAGGGTGTGTGAGTGAGTGAGGGTAAACATGGAAGTAGATTGTGGGTGGGGTGTGTGAGTATGGGTAAATATGGAAGTTTATGGTGTGTATTAAGTAAAATATTTATTTATCAAAATATTAAGGGTGTGCCTTGAGTAATGGTTTGTCTTGAGATAAAATATGGTTTGTAAATAGAGGCACCCATAGTTTAAGGACTAAAAGTGCATTTTATCATAATTACATTTATGCCCCTTCTAATAAGGTTAACCAAACTGAAAACTAATGCACATATATGGATTCACACAAGTAAACAAAGAATATTATACATTTTAGTGTAAAAAATATGATAACATTATTCTTCCAATTATATGACTAATGAATTTTTGACAAAAACAGGTAAATTGTTGCATCAAATAAAATTGTAAAAAAAATTAATATAATTATATTAGATTGTGAGACTTACTTATTTTTCCCAAATATCATTCAAGTTCAATGTAATTTACGTTAATAATAAATAATATTAAATAAAAATGAAATAAACCAAGAACTTGTATTTGAATAGGAATAAGTATTGGAGGGGAGGGTGGGGTGGTGGGTAGATAATTAGGTACCCACTAATTTAGGCGGCACCCAAGGCCTCCGTGGATTTCGGTTGTAATTTTTAGACTAACACACAATTTTCATTTCTCACCTTGACTTTGTGACAAAATTTTATTTATTTTAATATCTTATTCCTAACACCCCTTTGGGGGAATCTTTGCCACCAAAAAAAACTTGACTATATTAATGTCCTATCAAGTTGGTCCTAGCTACTGGTATGAAAGTAAATTTGTTTGCACTTTTGGTGCACGATGCCCTAATCATTTCTAATAGTTTTTAGTTGGTTTTTTTTTTTTTTTTTTGGAACTACTTCCAATAGATTCGAATAAAGGAAAATATCAAATTTGCAAAAAAATAAAATAAACAATTACATATAACAGTCACCAAATTTAATAATCATAACCCAAATTTGAGAAGTATAAACTACAAATACTCCTATAATGAGAGAAAAATAAACACCACAAAAAATACCAAACTTTTACCTATGAAAGTCGAAGCTCCATGCGTATAGTGATGTTTAGGTTCTAGTTAAATACATCGTTGATCAGTAATAAATAAAAGAGATTGGGTTGGCTCCAATTAGCTTCTAGTCGGATCCACTATGGACCCATTTTGGCCCATCTTAACAATTTGAACAGTTATTTTGTAGAATTAGTTAAGAAGATCATTTATACCAAAATTCTGCTTAATCAGGCATCATTACCCACTTGATTATACCATATTTGTCCAAAAAAAAAATAACCATGGTACTTTAAAAACATACTGCATGTTAATTATTTTTTAAACAAATGTGACATGATCAAGTGACTAATGATGTTTGATCAAACTGGTTTTTTGTACTAATCATATGTTCATTAATTTTAAAAAATAAACGGTTCGAATTTTCAATATGGACCCAAAATGGAACCCTAGTGGTCCAGACCAAACAATGTCAATTGGCTAGACAATCTAGTCCCTAAATAGAACTAGTTAAAAAAATATTTTAAAAAAATGGTTTGCACAAAAAAATAAATTAAGAACTTGAACAATTTCTCTCTAGTGGTGATCTTATTTAACACAGAAGCTAATAATACTTACCATAAATATATGGTCTTATTCACAAAATTTTTGTATATCATGGTGCCCCAAAACCATTGTCGATGCAACCATAGTTAGACTGGTGTGAAAGTTGAGCAAAAATGGGAGCTAAGAGTAACTAAAAAATGCCTTCAATTTCCAACCGGTTAATAAAAACGAAATGGTGATTTGAGATCCATGGTATGGATTTTTATACCCAATACAAAATTTAAAAAGAAAATTTATTTTATTTATTTCAATAATAGAATCAGGAAACTTTTGGCAAAATGGAACTCTAAAAAAGTTCAGTTTTTTCCGAAAATCATGGTCTGTACTGGGATTCATTTGAAAATTGACTTTTTTAATCATTTTTTTATTTTTTATGAAAATTTGTATAAAAAAATAGAGATAATGATTTAACAACATTTTTTTTTTTTTTACTAAAAACCTTACTTCCCAAAGAAGGCCACATGCATTATCATCAAGCCAAGTATGTGTGAACATTGCAATTGATATCATATTTATGAAAATCAACTACAACTACAACTACAACTGACAATTCATCCTATTATGTTCCACAATTATGGCTGCCATGGTAGCACATATTCCAGACATTTAAAAAATAAAAAATAAAAAAATTAAGGCAATATTTGGATTTTGAAAGTTTTCAAAAACTTGAGGGAAAAAAAGAAAGAGAAAAAGAAAAATAATTAGCTTCTATTTTTTTCCCTCGACAAATTTCGTATCCAGACGTTCTAAGTAAACATAAAATGAAATACACTAAAGCCATGTTTGAATGACAAGAATTTTGAAAGGGAATTGTGTCAATCCTATTCAAATGTTTGGTTTCATTCAGAATCCTCAATGGAAAATTAATAAAATTTTAAATATTTTATGTCTAATTACTTTTTTTTAACTCTTAAATGGCTTACATTTGTCCAGGAATATGAGATTTCCATAAAGAAGTGGATGAATCAGATTCCTACTTAGTTTGGAAAAATGATTCATGTTGAAATAAATAATCAAGAATCACTTTTTCATTCCAATCTGTTCCAAACATTAGAATCATAGGAACCCGTAATCACATTCTTATTCGTCCTTAAGATTACAGTCATTCAAACATAATCTAAAAGAATTGTCATTTCATAAGAGGATACGATTTCATTTCATTCTACATTCATTTTAGTGAACTAAATATCAGATAATTACTTTTGACTCATTAAACAATTTTTATACCAAGAAAAAAATTGATTGGAATCCAGAGAAACTATTATGTTGCAGAGAAAGACATAAAATATACATGTACAAACATATTAATATTCTTTTTTTCTTGGGCAAGTAGTGAAGATACTAATATTAATACATCAAAAGAATAAAATCTCTGAACAAGTCTATATATAACTAGTGAATAAAAGCTTATAAAATGATATCAAATAATGATTAAAAAAAAAAAAAACTTAAAAAGCCTATGATCCCCACAAAAACAAATATGGTAATCATTATCGAACATGGGTGACACCTCATAGTTGAAATTTTAGACCCCAAAAAAATTCAACTACTCCGAAAGTTCTTATAAATATAATGTCCCTTGTACTATAGTTTCCCTAAAAATTCCCTAACTAGAAATTGGATTCTCTCTCTCCTAATGAGTCCGAGCCACGGTGTCATCACCATCTTCTTCTACCTCATCCTCCTCCTGGTCTCAAGTGTCGATGCCTTCACGAGACAAAGCACGTACATAAATTACGTGAATCAATTTTTGGCTCCTCAAAATGCAGCTCGATCCGCCCTGGGCATGCAACCATTGGCATGGGACGTGAAATTGGCGCGTTATGCAAAGTGGTATGCCAACCAAAGGCGATTCGACTGTGATTTGAAGCATTCCAATGGACCTTATGGGGAGAACATTTTTTGGGGGAGTGGCGACGACTGGACCCCGGCTCAGGCGTCTGCAGCGTGGGTTTCGGAGCGAAAGTGGTACAATTATGGGTCCAATTCATGTACTGGTGGACAAGAATGTGGGCATTACACACAGATTGTGTGGAGCAGTACAAGGAGAGTTGGGTGTGCCAGGGTGACTTGTTCTGGTGGTAGGGGTGTCTTCATGACTTGCAACTATGACCCTCCTGGGAATTTCATTGGAGAGAAGCCTTATTGAATGGTTTTTTTATTTTTTTTATTTTTTATAAAGGGTATTGATCAAAATGGGATGTATCATATATGACCCTTGTTGGTTTTTGAGGAATTTTTTTTCTTTTCCATTTTGTTGTAATAATGTTTATCCTGGAAATTCTATCATTATAAGAATGCCCAAAAATAAGCTATCCCCCAAATTATTGTAAAATCAAATATGTAAATTTATCATAAGTATGGCCACACCTCATCTTTGAATATACATTATATGCTTTAATTTTTCTTAAAAACTTTTTAGATTATTATTTTTTTTTTTTTTTTGGAGTGCATGTCTATAGACTTTAAGCTCACTGTATGAAAGGAGAACTTTTAACAGCAATGCTCCGGCACCATAATGTGTGATTCTCAAAGAAAAAGCCATTTCCTTTAACAAAAATGTTTGAGAGCCCCTTTTCTGGTTTCATGACTCCCAATTTGATTTTGACCCTTGATGTGTGTGTGGGTCCACTTATATATATGTGGATCTCACATTATGAGTGATTGGGATGAGAGTAGAGATTGTAGGAGTCATGTATGTGTGGAGATTTCTATCACAATTGTTTCTTTAAATATCGCTTCGCATGGATTGTCTTCAAATTTTATTTATTTATTTATTTATTTTTGCTTTTTCTCTTTTTTTTTTTTTCATGTAAAGTAATTGGTCGATAGATTTGTCACCAAAAAAAAAATGATCAATAGAACTTTACTTCATTAACATCTAACTTAAAGTTAACGCGAGATCTGGTTGAATTGCACAATTAATTAAAGTTAAAATAAGCTCTAATGCATTAACCCTTTGTGTTTGAATTATAAATTTAAATTTAAAAAGAGAAAGAAAAAGAATGAGAAATGAAAAAAAAAATTATGTTTATATTTCATTTATATTTTCTACACGTTTTTCTTTCTCTTTTTTTTTTTTTAATCAGTAAAAGAAACTTTATTGATGAGAATCAGCATATCATTTTTCTCTCTCTTTCTAAATCTATTATCAAAACCCAACCTTGGCAAGCTAGCTGATGTGTGAATCAAACAACCACTTTTTTTTTTTATCAGATAAAAAAAAAAAAAAACCTTTATTGATGATATAAACATACATTGCATATGGAGATACATCAATAAAAAGGAGAAGGAGCAAAGCGCATCAAAGCACGTCAATAAAATCTCAACTAGATTGGCATTAAGAGGTCTACCCAATCATTTGATAGAACCTCTCAAGAGTTGGTAAGAAACTAACAACACAAAACAAACCTAGAATTGAACGGAAATAACACCACAAAGACCACTTGTGGTATTAGATAGTTCTGAAGTACTATGTGAGGGTGCTTATGTGGTGCTTGGTGCTCTTGGCATTTGTGAAGCATCAGTTCATACTGAGGTTTCGTTTGGTATGAATTATTTTAGTTAAATTAGGCAATAAAGACAAAATAAACTAATTTAGTCAATAAGACAAATGTTTTGTTTGAGAAGTTGGTTATTTTAATTGATTATTTGACTTTTTATCTATTTTAACTTGACTGAAGTAGTTGTGTTTACGAAATTTGTTGGCTTTTTTCGTAATTAATTTGATGGTTGTGATAGAAAAAATAAAATGATTATGTGTTAGATATGACATTTTATCTTATTAATTATTCTAACCTATTTTGTTTTTTAATGGGTTATTTTAGCCCAACCCACTTCCCAAACAATACCAAAATGTCACATCTAAATCATAATTATCTTATTTTTTCTCTCACAATCACCAAATCAACTACAAAAAATATATAAAAAACAAAACAAAACAAAATTTATCTTAAACACAATTTTTTTAGTCATGTCATGGTAAAATAGTCAAAAAGTCAAGCTTATTAGCTCATGTTAAACGAGGGCTAAGTTAGCCGTCCCATGTCTCCCAATTGCTTAACAAATGTGAGTCAACCTATCTTACTTATAAGATTTCCCATTACATCCTTGATTTGGGCAACCACATAAGCAATGCCACATAATTACTCTGAAAGCAGGGCTGGCTTTGGGCCCCCAAAAATTGAGCCAACAAAAGGTCCTAATTTTTTTTAGCTATTATACTAGTTCACAAAAAATAAATAAATAAAAAATCTACTTAAATTTGAAAGGCCCAATAAAGTTTGGTAAAAATTCAAAACAAATAGTTTTTTTTATTGGCACAAATCAAAAAATCAATTGATATGGTGAATTATTTTAAATGAACACTTTGTTTGGACCGTGAGTTGAAGTAAGAAAAGAAAAGAAATGAATATGATTTCTTACCATTATGTTTGGATGAATAAAAGAGAAGAAAATATAGTTTTTCACCTATCTTGTTTGGATATAGTAAATAAGAGTAAGGAAAGGAAAGTTTTGTATTGTATTTCATTTTACCAAAATAACCTTTCATATTAATAAGTTATGTTTTTTCATAAGGGTAATTTTGATATTTTAGAAAACTTTCATTAAACACAATTCCTTTCTCACCAAATTTTATCTCTTTTGGTGAGAAACAAAATATAAGTTTGGTGGGAATTTTTTTCTCACTATCTCTCATCATTTCTCATAATTTCTCACTTATTTAACCATCCAAACAAGTAAAGAGATTTCTTATTCTCACCATTTCTTTTATTTGCCTACCAAATTTCGCCATCCAAACGAAGTGTAATGGATGGTTGTTTTTCAAATGCATAGATTGCATATAAAGCACGATTAATTATACCAGTTGTATTTGTTTTTTTTTTTTTTTTTTTTGAGGAAAGAAGCTTCTTAAATTTTAAATTGATTGAATTTTACCTTGATCAACTATGTCACAAGAAAGATTGAATATTTTAGTAATTTCATCAATTAAAAATGATTAGATAATAAGTTGAATAATGCAAGTTTGTTTCGTAATTTTGTAATTAAAAATATGAGAAGGGTAATTTTTAAGTATACAGTTTGTTCACTTTTTATTTAGTATTTCACCTTGAATTATTTTTGTTTGTTTATTTATTTTAAATATTTTATATATTTAAATAAATTCTAATAATTATATGTATAATCAAAATTCAAATACACAATCTTTTGATCACAAATTTTTTATATATTTAATGTACGAGAGGTTTCATATTAAGAATTCACTTTGACCCCCAAAATATTAGAGCCGACCTTGTTTAAAAGAACCCAATAATTAATCTCATGATTATAAGTTAGATGTGACATTTCCCCGTTTGGGGACTGACTAAATTAGCCAATTAGCCAAAAAGTTACTAAATTAGATAAAAAGCCAACCAGTCATACCAAAAAGTCAAAGATTCTCTTTTTTCTCTACTTTTTGCACATCTTTTCGTAATTAGCCAAAAAGTCATCCCAAACATACAAGTTTTTTTTACCTACCTTTTTAACCAAATAGCCAAAAAGTTACTAAATTAGCCTGTTCCCAAACGAGGCCATAGCCTACTTTGTCTTCTAGCAGGTTATTTTAGCCCAACCCTCTTCCCAAACAAGACTAAAATGTTACATCTAAATCTTAATCATTTTATTTTTTCTATCACAACCACCAAATCAATTAAAAAAAAAAAAAAAACAGAAATCAAATAAAAAAACAAAACAAAACAAAACAAAATTAATTTCAAACACAACTTTTTTAACCATAGTAAAATTAGGGGTGGGCGCGGATCGGTTACGGCCACGGAACCGCCAATCCGCCATCCGTCCACCAGATTAGCGGATTGGAGAAAATCAATCCGCATCTGTCCGCCAATCCGGCGGATGTGGATTGAGTGGATTGGCGGTTTGGCGGATGGATGCGAATCGGATTGGCGGTTTAAAATTTTATAAATTTTCAACATAATTCAACTTGTGCACTTCCTCAAAAAAAAAAAAAAAAAAAAAAAAAAAAAAAAAAAAAGAAGGTATTACAATCAATAACTTAAAAAAGTATTACAATCACTGTATGCCTCATCCAAAGAAAGAAAATTTGAAACTTTAGAATATCACAATCACTACATGCCTCATCCACATATTACAATCACAACATGATTCATTTACAAAAAGTATTACAATCCGTGGTTCTTAAAATATAAAAAATGATTCAAACTACCAAAATCATGAACAGAGTAGTAGTAGAGATTGTATGTCTCTGTATTGTTACATCTATATATGTTTTTGAAAACAAAAACCAACCAGCATATATCATATTTTTTATTTTTTATTTTTAGAGTTAGATTTAAAAACCAAAAAATATAGATAAATAATACGTTTATTTTTTTTAATTCAAAAAATATATTCAAGTTAAAAAAAAAAATATTTCAACGGAATATTTAAACTCTTTTTCAATTGAAAACACAAAATCTTATAAATTATTAGTTGTGTTCGTGGTTTGGCAGTTCGGCGGTTCGGTTGCGGCCAAAGGAATCTCAAATCCGCCATCCGTCCGCCAAATTGGCGGATTTGAAAAAATCAATCCACAACCGTCCGCTCGTCATCACGCATCCGTCCAAAATGCGGCGGATCGGTTCGGTTCGGTTCGGTTTTGGCAGATCGATGTATCCGCTGCTCACCCCTAAGTAAAATAGTCAAAAAGTCAAGCTAAATTAGTTAATCTCAAACGATAGCTAAGTTGGTCATCCCATGTCTACTAATTACTTAGGCAGCGTTTGGTAACGTTTACATTTTTTGTTTATATTTACAAAAATTTTATAAACTGATTTTTGTTTATTTTTAGAAAAACATAAATTACAAACAGATTTGGTTTGAACAAAATGTTTAAAAAAATTTAAAAACATAAACTAAAAAATATGTTTCTTCAGGCGTAAAATATTTGTATATATATATATATATATTATGGCAATGGGATCAAACACATTATAATTGAAAAAAAATTAATAAAAAAAATAATTGAAAAAAATAATTTGAAAAAAATGAAAAAAAGTAATTAAAAAATAATTGAAAAAAAATTTAATTGGGGAAAAAAATATTTGAAAAAAAAATTAATTAAAAAAAGACTAATTGAAAAAAAAATTATTCGAAAAAAATTATTTAAAAAAAAAAAAAAAATTAATTAAAAAATAATTGAAAAAAAATTTAATTGGGGAAAAAAATATTTGAAAAAAAAATTAATTGAAAAAAAAATTAAAAACTGAAAACGTAAACTCATTTTTTGTGTTTATATTTTTTCCTCAAATTTATAAACCGAGACAACCATTTATAAACTAAAAAAATTATTAAACAAAGTTTTATGACAGTTTTTAAAATTTTTATAAATATAAATTAAAAACTAAAAACTGAAAATAAAATAATTACCAAACAACCCTTAATAAATGTGAGTCAGCATATCTTACTTATTAGACTTCCCGTTACGTCCTTGATTTGAGTCACCACATAAGCAATGACACATAATTACTACGGTTGTAATTAGTGCCCCGAAATTGGGGGCACTAATGCCCCAAATTTCCCAACAAGGCAAAAAACAAAAAAAAAAAAAAACAAAGTTACCAGTTTTAGAAATTAGGGGCATTAGTGCCCAGTTTTTTAATGCCACAAAACATTTCTGTAATTACTATGGGAGCAGGGCCGACTTTGGGCCCCCAAAAATTGAGCCAACTAAAAGTCCCAATTTTTTTAGCTATTATACTAGTTCATCAAAAAAATAATAAAAATGAATAAATAAATAAATAAATAATCTACTTGAATTTGAAAGGCCCAATAAAGTTTGGTGAAAGTTCAAAATTGGTAGTTATTTTTATTTGCAAAAATCAAAAAATCAATTGAGATGGTGAATTATTTTAAATTAACATTCCGCTTGTATCGTGAGTTGAGGCAAGAAAGAAAAGAAATGATTATGATTTCTTACAATTATAAGAAAATATAGTTTCTCACTTATCTTGTTTGGATAGATCACTTATCTTGTTTGGATAGAGCAAATAAGAGAAAGGAAAGAAAAGTATTGTGCAGCAACCTTAATTTTTCTTAAGTCATTATTTATTATTATTGTCAGTGGCGGAGGCACTCAAGGCCCAGGGGGGTCACGTGCCCCCCCTGGGATTTTGGATTTTTTTTTTTAACATAAAGAAAATATTTTAAATAAAAAAATTTATAAAAATATTATTTAAAATGAAATGTCAATGATATTTTTAAAATTATGAGAACAATAATGGTTATTTTGATTGAAAGTAAAGAGACTATGATAAGTAATATTATTATTTATAAAAATTTCAATATAATGGTGATGTCTATAATTATTGACATGCAAACATAATTAACCTTAATGAAGATATATGAAATTTATTAGATTGTTACGTACATTTGACATGTAGAGTTTGTCCTCCATATGTTTTTTTCCATTCATAACTAAAATGACCACTATATAAATTATAATCAAGTAACACATCTTCAATTATAAAAAAAAAAAAAAAGTAAAAAATTACAATAGGTCATAACTAATATCAAAATGAGTCATAACTAACTATTACTTGATATATATAATAGCCAAAATAAGAACCACAAGAAGTTATAACTAAATTATATCTAACACTATAATGTGTCATAACTAAAGCCCACGAAAATCATAATTACGACATATGATAGACACTTTTTTTATGGTGTTTTTATAGAATTTCTCTACTAAAATATATTATTTCTATCTCAACTTATCTTCTTTTTTAATTTTTCAATCTACCTATAAATAGTTACTCCCCAATATTTATATAAAATTTAATCTCAAATTAATCCTATAATTTAAAATTTACATTTATCCAAATGGACTCTTAATATTTAAGTTTAGTAATATCTCATTGTTGTTTATTATAAAATAAAAATAAAAAAATTTTCTTGGTTAGAGTTTTCCAAAAATACTTTTCAGAAAATTCTACTTTCTTGTTTTTCGGGTTTTTTTAATTTATTTTTACTGAATTTTTTTAATTTTTAGACATATCTAACATAAATATACCTAAAAAGTAAAAAAATTGTAAAAAAACCTTTTAAAAATTCACTAAATACAAAAATACAAAAAATATATATGAAAATTCTGTACATTATTTGTATTTTTATGTATTTATTAATTTTTTAAAATATTTTTTCACAAATTTTTTAAATACATCTAAGTAAAATTCATCTAAAAAAGTAAAAAAAAAAATTTAAAATTTTAAAAATATTCACTAAAAACAAAAAAACACTAAAACCAAAAAACTCAATTTTTAAAAAAACTTAATTCAAAAAACTCAAACCAAACACACTAATGTTATCATTAATTTGTGCCCCATCTCCATCAAATTCCTGGTTACGCCACTGATTATTGTCACTTTATTTTTGTTTATTGTTTTATTAATTGTGCGGATATTTAATTAATTTAATGTGATATTTAATTACACATAATTAATTCAAATATATACATATATATTATATATATAAGGTGCAATATATATTGGTCTTATATAGTATATTATATGTTGTATTTATATAATAAAGTATAATATAATAGTAAATTAGGTTAAGGGTGCTGTCATTAGGAAGGGAAGAGAAAAAAATAAAAATAAAAAACGGCGCTGTGCGTAGGGAAGTTCTGAGAAAGAGAGACGAGGGGAGAGAGAGAGGAGGGTAAAAAGTCTAGAGTTTTATTTTGGTAGTCTCATTAATTTTTTAAGTATTTCTTTAATCTTTGAAAAAATCATTGTGATTGCAAAATTCATTATCTTTGATTTATGTTTAGTTTGTTGTTTTTATTTATATGATATTAGTTTGATATTGTATTTGTATGTAGATGATGGATTGATTCTAATTATTTTGGTTAGTTATGTATGCAAGATTTAGGATTTTTATATATATTTATTTTCACATTCATGGATATATGAAATTAAAATAAACAAGGAACTCATAGATAAATTCCGTATACTCTACTATGACTGCATGTATTGTTTTTTTATTTGAGTGCTAGTGAGAAAAAGTGTATAAAAAATGTGAGGATTATGAGATTTATTTAAATGCCTTAGGCTTGGCATTGTTATATTTGTTCTCATGAGTAGATGAGGAGTTGTGTATATATATATTGTTCCCTCGTTCTCAGGAGTAGACGAGTGCTTGATTTACGCGCATACGTATATACTAACCATCTGGAGAGTGTGAGTCAAACTCAAGACGATATCCCCATGCAAGTTTGGCTTCAGAGCAGTGTTAGGTATACGAAGGCACATGGGATATATGTGTAGGCCGAAAGTGAAGGGCCAAAGTGGTGGAGTTAAGGTACAAATAATTAAATATGAGTTTATTGGTATAGTTTGAATTGTATTGATTTGTACATCTTGAAAAATAGTAAATAACCTCGATAAATTACGAAGTTTGGGCAAAGGCATGTATACGTAATTCTAGACAACTTTTGTATTTTAACTTTTAACTAAAAAAGTCAATTAAAACTTGTAATTGGATGATCTTGATTATAATAGTTTTTATTCATTTTAGCAATGCAAATTTATATGCTATTTTAACCCACGAAACAAGCTCATTTTCATTGACTTCGCGTAAACTGAAGTAAAACTTTATTCTAAAACTTTTCTGTTTTGAACTTTTTTGCAAAAAATCATTTTAGGGCGGTTTCTTTTCGTTTTCATATTTAGATTTTTCCCTGTCGATTTTCGTTTAGGTTCTTCCATCAAGTTTTTTCTCTCAACCTGTTCAGTTCTACTAAATCCATTCACACTACCTTTTAGGAAATTTGATTCTATATAACTTTTGTTCTAAGTTTTGTTCAATTCAAATGATTTAAGCATGAAACGGTGTATTTTTATACTTCTTCAATAATTTTTTTTTTTTTTTTTGATCGGCAAAGAAAAATTCTATTAAAAACATGAAATTTACAGGTACAAGGTAAAAAAACGCATTGAGAGAGATTCGAAGAATAAATACTCACTCTCCTACTACTGCTACTTGCGTTTTTACAACCAACCCTTTAGCCTCACGATTTTAAATTTTAAAAACAACAAAAAAAAACAAAATAAACCAAACACTTGAGCCCCCTAAACCAAAGCTACACACTGAAACAACCCACCTAACCCACTTGAGCCCCACGCCTGATACAACACTTGATGCACTGACTTTATTTTACTTGTGATTAAATTATACTAACTTTATTTTTTTTGCAGAATGGTGGGTCTTACTAACTTTTTATACAGGGTTGGCCCACCATATTTTTTTTTTTTTTTATACTCGGTTTATATTTAGTTGTGTACAGGCAAGAAACTAAATGTCACTGTATCTCGAGAAACTACCCTTCGTCTCGTTGTGGATGGAACTACTTGTCTTGTCCCGTAACAAGAATTAAATATACTTTTGTTTGTGTCTGGTGGACACGTGAGTGTCAAATCTTGTACTCATAACAGTATACTTGTATACTGATCCGCTTTGTGTCTTGACATCTCGGGTGCATTTGGTTTGAGCGCTACAGAGTTTCATCTACAGGATTAGTTGGGACTACAGTGGTAACGAGAAATAACTATGGTTGTAGGACATGTCTCTTGGATTTCTTTTGTTTTCTTGAGTTTAGGGTTGATATTAGTTTATTTATTTATTTTATGACTTTAGTATTTTGATAATTTGGCATTTTGGATTATTTTCTAACTTTACATTATTTAAGTTGTTCTGACTATTTGTTGCTACTTTAATGTTGGAGGTATTTGATAGTTATGAATTTATGATGGATGGTTTGGTTGGCGTTTTGTTAATTTTTTTATTTTTTATTTTTATCCCTTGTAATTTTTTTTCAGCATTGAAATTTACTGAAACCAAACTGAGACGAAAATATTTATATTTTGTTTCACCCTTAGGATTTGGATTATGGAATATTGATTAGTATTTAGTCCTAATTTAATATTTAATTATCCAAATTTTGGGGCGTGACAGTTTAGTATCAGAGCTCTAGGTCACCCTAGACTTGTGAGAGTTTAGGTGATCCTTCGATTGTGGAAGCATGGGTTAGCTAGTTTAGTTAGGTGGTTGAATTTATTCAAAGTATTTATGATTTTTTTTTTTTTTTTGTGTGTGTGTGTGTGTGTGTGTGTATTTAACTTGAAAGTGATGGCTGGAAGGTATAATTTGAGAAATGTTGAGCCCAGTGGCACAGGGGAAGAAATAACTGCTAACACATCGACGGTGGCTGCGGCTGTGGCTGCTACTGGAACAACCAATATTGTGCAAATTATTGTGGGGGAGATGATGGCTCAGTTGATTCAGATTGTGCAAAACAATAATCAAGGCCAATAAAGAGATCCCTTTGCGAAGGGAAACAAAGACTTTGGTTCTTTGGGAGATTCGAAATTCTCTGGAGATAAGGGACCTACTACAGCTGGCGCTTGGGTCCAGAAATGTAAGATGGTGTTTGGTCGTATGTAGCTCAACGAGGTCCAAAAACAGGAGTTGGCTACACATTAGCTTGAGGGAGTAGCCCTATTTTGGTGGAACTCGTGTAAGGAGAGTCCAGATTTGACGACTTTGACTTGGACAGATTTCAAGACCCGTTTTGACCAGAAGTTTGTTCCTGCTGCTATTCGGTCTCAGCTGAGTAATGAATTTTTAAGTTGACTCAAGAAGGTAGAATAATGACTGAGTATGTGTAGACACCCCATTTTTGACCGACCTTAAGACTTAGACGTCACCGATTGAGCGCTCGGTGATGTCGCATACTGTGCTCGTTCAGAAGTCCCAGAGTCGCGGCCGTGCGCCCTGCCTCCGAACTTCCGAATCCTCTTCTGTGCCTTGTCTCGGTTTGCGAACCAGACTCGGTTTTCTCTGTTTTCTTTCCTGAGGGAAGGGAGTAGTCCTGTAGACTATTTCTCGGTGGCCGTGGACTACTTTTCGTGGCCGTTGGCCATTTTGCCCATTTCGGAGCCCGGTTCCCGGTTTTCGGAGCCGTCAGGCCGTGTGCCTCGGTTCGGGATCGCCCAACCGTCTCCGATTCCTCCGGTTCTTGGCAGGTACCTCTGTTTTGTCATAACAGGGCACACTGGGTCCCAGATACCCACTTCGTGGCTGAATGCCACTTTCGGTGCTTACAACCGTTTTCGGGCCCCGAACCTCGCGGTTTGGCCCTCAGCATTCATTTCGCATCGGTTTTCTCCGGTTTTTGGCAGGTACCTCTGTTTTATCATTCCGAGGAACACTGGGGCCTCTGATACCCACTTCGCTGCTGAACACCACTTCCGGTGCCTACAGCCCATTTTCGGGACCCCAAACTGCGCGGTTTGGGCCCCGAGCGTTCATTTCTCATTAGTTTTTGTTCAATTTTGGCAGGTACCTCTGTTTCAGCATTAGGAAGATCACTGGAGGGTAGGAGGCCCGCAATTATCCCAGATAACCAGTTTCGCTCCTCCGGCGCCCGTTTTGCTCACTTCCGGGCTAATGTTGAACACCCTAGGCCCATTTTCTTCCAACCAAAGCTACATATCTGTGATCAGGGGACATGGGAGGACCCTAAAAACTACTGGTCGGCCAGCAATTGTGGATTTCATTTTTGAGCCCCTCCTTCAAGCTCTATGTTGTGGCTCCTGCTTCAGTGTTGCCAATTTCCGACCTTGGAATCTTGTTCTACACATCTGGGAGGACCCTAAAAGTTGGTGGTCGGCCAGCAATTGTGGATTTCATTTTTGAGCCCCTCCTTCAAGCTCTATGTTGTGGCTCCTGCTTCAGTGTTGCCAATTTCCGACCTTGGAACCTTGTTCTACACACCTGGGAGGACACCGACACATGGTGGTCGGCCAGCAATTTTGCACTTCATTTTTGGGCCATGGCCGGCCGGCCAGGGTGAGTGGCTGGCCGACCAGGTGGGGTGGCCGGCCGGCCACCTCCCAGAAATTTACCTGGCCGGCCAGCTTTCTGCTTTCCAGCCCTTTCCAGCTGTCCGGATATTTTTCAAAATATCCCGGGCATCCGGGGGATATTTCGGGAGGGAAAGCTTGGGTGCTTTTCCCTCCCTTTTACATTCTTTTCTTGCCTATTTAAAGGGTCCAACTCCTCCTTTGTTAGGGTTGAAACATTTTCTCTTAACACTTCATCTTCCAAAATCTCCATTTTCATAACCAAAAACTCAAAAACCTTCAAGCTTCCTAGCTATTTCTTTCATCAACCCTAAGCTCTACCATCCCCACTTCCATTACAGCAGCAAGGAAGTGTTCTTCAGGGGCTAAGAGGCAACAATTTCAAGCCAAGAGGCCACCAAAGTTGGATCTTCAAGGGTAAGCCTCTAAATCCCTTTTTCTAGCAAATTTTGAGTCATTTCTTAGCCCTATTTGCTTTTTGTTTTGGACTCCGACCCCTACTGGTTTTGTACTTATTTTGAGCCCCTCTACAACATTGTAGAAGGGCCCAACCTCATTTGGTGTCTCTATGATATATTTCTTTCTTCAATATCACTCTTTAGGCCATTGTTTTGCATGCTTTGTTTAGCTTTTGAGTGATCTGATTTTGAGTATACTATATACTGTGAGTGGGCTTATTTTGAGCCCCTCTTCAACATTGAAGAAGGGCTCAGCCATGTTTGACTTCTCTGTCATGCACTTCCCTTGAAATGCTTCCATTTTACCGTAAAATTGCATGATTGTTTTGGCCTATTTGTGATCCGAGTTGGAGCATTCAACATACTGATATTGTGCTTATTTTGAGCCCCTCTTCAACATTGAAGAAGGGCTCAACCTGGTTTCTTGCTCTACATATCACTTGCTTTGAATTCTTGTCACAATCCCATTTTGCATGCTTTTTTAAGCTCACCATGCTTCGGATTTCAGCCTTCATCAGGCCTAGACAGAGCCTTATTTTTGCCTATTCTTCATGTTTTATTAAGGGCCTTAGGCCATTTGATGACTGGTTTTGGTACCTCATGTTGTATCCTCCATATTTTCCGTAAAATTGCATGCTTTTTTAGGCTTGCTTAGCTACTGATTTGAGCCTTCATCAGGCTTAGAAAGTGTCTTAGAATAACTCATTCTTCATGTTTTGTTAAGGGTCCAAAGTTGTTTGATGCTTGCTTATGGTACCCCATGTTATAGCCCTTTGTAGGCTCATTTTGCATGCCATTTTTAAGCATGTCTACACACTGAATTGGAGGATCTCATCTACTGTAAATATGCATGTTTTTGGCCCCTCTTCAATTTTGTAGAACTATGTTTTTCAGTTTGAGCATTGTATATACTACTTGCTTTGTAATTCTCCTCTTTTCCCCCATTTTTGCAAGCTATTTTTGCCATGCTTGTGGTTGTTATTTAGCTTTGTTTGTTACTGAAAAAATGCCATGTTTGGGGCTGCCTTGCTACTGGTTTGCATTTCATGATCATGTTGTGCATGTTTAGCATGGCTATAGGCCATTTCGGGTACTTAAAATCACATTTCGGGATGATTTCATGCATTGGTTGTCATTCCGTATCATTTCGGGGCTGTTTTCCCCTTCATT